>CM041778.1:155508270-155641802 GCA_023374045.1 Limonium bicolor | reverse complement strand
GGAAAATAAAAATAATTAAAAGCTTAAATAAAATAGTTGTGTAACAAGTAGATGGAAAATGTGCTAAGGAAGGTGAAATCGCCCAAATATACTTCAGACATTAATTATAATCCTAATTTGCTCTATTTGTCTGTTTAAGAATTTATCTTGTGGCCTTTCTAAATCATAGATAAGGACAACTCTTAATTAATTCAATAGACTTTTTACAATCAGAAAAAGTCTAAAATCATTAATTAGCATTAAGCAAGAATTCTTTTAATAACAACGATGGATTTTATCTGCTAATCAAGGAGATAATATCTAACGTTTGTCTCTCTTTGTGGTCTATTCTCAAATTTACAAAATCATTGAAATAAGAGAAACCGTAAATGCGTAAAAATGATCAGTTCTTAAGCATTTAATAATTTAGAGAGACAAAACGAATATTTATAAACAAACTTGGTATTATAAATAAGTCTGAATTATTTGGGGTTAAACACCCATCCTAAACACAAATATAAAATTACTCAGACATTAACGGGAATGAAAATAAAATAAAGATAGAAGTAGCCATTATTTTGGAGACTGCTGGAGGAGACGGGAGTGCGGCTCGCTCTTGCTCCAGCTGCTTCTCTTCTCTTCTTCTTATCCTGCTTCTGCTGAGTGGTGGAATGAAGAATAAAAATAAAATGGAGAAATGGGGGATACGAGGATGGAATGGATTGTAGGTGTGGTTTGTGTTGTGGTCGATTGTCTCTTTTGAACGATGGATCGTGGTCTGATGGAGAACTTTGGATTTTTGGAAGGGATGATTAATTTGAGCAGAAGGAGCGTGGGTTTTATAGAAGAAAGGAGGAGGAAGAAGACAGGCTGGAACACGCGTGAGGAATTTAAGGAGTGCGCCGGCGCCTGATATTGCTGATGAGTAGATAGATATGTTTGCAGGCGCCGCAAGAAAAACGGGGAAGACGGTCGGCGCGCCAATTATTCTGGCTCTGGGTTGCACCTCTATTTGTTGTCCGGTCAAATATCCACGGACAGGCCACAACCTCTTCTTTCTTGTCCGGCCATTTTTACACGGACAGCTCTATCCCTTGTCCTGCCTTTTTCCACGGACGTCTCTGTTTTGTCCTTGCTTGTGTCCTGCCTTTTTTCCACGGACGTGCTTCATTTTGACGCGTCCGAACCACTGTCTGGACCAGTGTGGTTCGGACGCTTCGATTTTATGTGGAGAACGCGTCCTTGTTTTGTGTCCGTGCTTTTTTACCCGGATGTGCCACGGACGTCCCATTTGCAGTGTCCAAACCAGTGTCCGAACCGACCTGGTTCAGACGAAAATTAGTTTGCTTCCAAAATGTTCGTTTCAGCTCCGATTTAAGATCCGTTTGCGCCTATGCGTTTGTCTCTTCGTCTACTTTGCTCCTAGATTGGTTTTCCTCATGTTTAACCAATACATTTGTGAGATAACCAATAAAACATAAACTAGAGGAAAACTAACCAAAGTGGAGAAATGAGCAAGAAAAGTGCTAATATAATATATGAAATACACCCATAAAACATGCTCATTTGGACACTTATCACTAATTATTTGGGGTATTTCAATAATTTACATAAAACCCATGAAACTTAAGTTAATGTGACATTTAAGTCCTTAAGTCCTTGGTAGGCATAACCAATTATGTTAGTATGATTTTATGTCTTAAATTAGGTCATATAGACCATCTTTCATATCTATTTCACGACTTCAATTAGTTTCCCAACCAAAAACACTTTAAAACATCAAAATGAGCCTTAAGGTAGAACTTGCCCTTTTATGCTCCAAGCTAGGTTTTTCTCTTGAACTTTTTGGCCATATTAACATATAACGGAATGCTTTATATTTTTGCATCAATATTGAGCTTAAATGACAGATTAGATCTCTAGGGTCTTAGATCTACACTTACCCTTTCCTTAGAGTAGTTTTTCCACTTGTTTCTTCTTTGATCTTTGGCCACCAACACAAGGATTATAAATCCCAAATTTCGGCCATACATATAAGAAGAAGATAGAGTAAAGTTAGGGTCTTTAGACTCCTGAACAATATCAAAGGAAAGCCTATGGCTTAAAGCACCAAAATATGCATTAGGGAGTAAGATTTTACCTTGGAGCTCCAAGTGAGAGGAGTAGAATGAGCTTCACTTTGTGTGATAAAAGATGAAGAAAATGAGTGTAAGTAAGGCTAGGTTACGACCGTATGTAAGTCAAAGGAAAGGATGGAAGCTTAGAGCACCTTTTCTTACCTTAAGCTTGATGTATCTTGGATAAGCTCCACCCATGCTTTATTTCCAAAGTTTTGGCCTCCAAGTGTGTAGGAAATCAGCCTTAGAACATGTAGGAGTTATGTTTGTGTTGCTCTTTAGTTGTTGATGAAGAAAAGGAGAAGATTTGAGAAGAAAGGTGAGGTGGGTCTAATCCACCATTGTTGTGTTCTTGAAGGAAGAAAGAAAAGGAAGAAGCAACACAAGGAAGAAGATGAGTGAAAATTTCAGCCAAGATATTAGAGAAGGGAGGATGAGTGAGTTTGCTTTTTCTTAAGTGAATAAGGTAATGAGTCGTCAAGGCATGACTTGTATCTTAAGGAAATATCTTTCCAATGTGCAAGGTGGCACTTGGACACTCGGTTCCCTTATAGTTTCTGGCCCTAGGAGAATTTACAAGGGTATTTTGGTCACATTTTGGTTAATTACATTATAATGTGTCTTATAATGTTATGAACTTATATGTTGTACATTAGGACTTATTTTATATGTTAGATTGTGACTAACATGATTACCTTGTCTTAAAGTGTGTTTATTTGTGTTTTTGAGTGATTGATATACTTACTATTCATTATGACTAGTTAATGTATGTTTATTGATTCACTCATGATATTGGTGTTCTTAATTCATGTAATGACATGGTTCATGTTACACCAACTTTCTTAGTTGATTTCTCCTTATAATTACTCCTACAATAGTCCAATATTTTATGTAAGGTTTAATGACCTTTTTGGACTATGTATATTTACTTATATAAATATGTTTGGAGTTCCATTTTCCTTAATTCATTAGGGCTCATAAGCCTTCCTAATTCAATGATTAATCATTAATCAAGTGTATAAACCTTAGGGGTATTTCCATATATGATGACTTAAGGACAATCTTGGCCATATTATTCTTCAGACAAGAAGCAACAGACATTAGGATCAACTATTCTTTCTCCCTTCGGAGGGAGCTATCATCTCCTCCCTTCGGCGGGAGCTTCTAGTCCTTTCCACTTTTTCCACCATGAGTGCTTTATCAGATGGCTCTCCTTCCCTCTTACCTTGTGGTGTTTTGGTCCAGCTCCATATTTGGTCCCTTTAGTGATATGTTTATTATCTATCTTTATTCACGATCTTTTAATTTTGTTTCCACCATTTACTGCTTGCATGTCATGTTTAGTTAGTATTGATTATCGTTGCTTTGATGTTTTTCGGGTTTCCAACTCTGTGTATGAGATTCTAAACAAAAGCGGGAGTCGGTGGTGTCCTCCCTTCACCTTCTTCATCTTCTTTTCACCATTGACAATCTCAAAACCTCTTCACCTTTGGCCCCTCTTGATTTTGTTCCTCATCAGGCCATGCGATAGAGGACTTCAAATCAGTTGGCGGTTTCTTCATCTTTGGAGACAAGTGAAAAATAGGATCCCTCACTTTGGTGAGAGGAGGAGACCGAATAGAGAGCTGTTGTAGCCAACAATTTCTCAATCGGTAGATTCATTGTGCTTTTGCTTCAATTTCTTCTATGCCTTGCATGCGCGCCAAGTGGAGATTTGTATGTCGATGAATGCATGCATATGGATTAGTGCTAAGTGGTGGGCTTCTCCGTTAATTTCAAAGTCAACGGATATCACCAATCAGAAAATTCATAATCGGCCCATACTGGTGTCGGATGGTACTCGAAGATGTTGGTTGGTGCTGGGCGGCGCAAGAATTCCTCGATTCAGTGGCCAATTAAAGGTGCATCCCATCTCCTCTTATTTGATCATGGTTCAATTTTTTACTAGTGACGGTAGGAGGAGTTGGAGTGTAGTAATGAAGATGGTGTCGGTGGTGACTTGCAACACTATCGGTGCAGGGTGGCTGATTTTTGTGCTAAACAATCGTAGTAATGAAGTACTTAATCTAATCGTTATTAGGTACTGCAATTTAAGGAAGTTGTGGTACAATTTTACTTTGGTAGTTTTTTTACTTTTGATTAGTAGATGAAGATTTGACTATTTTAGTTGTTGGTGAAGATTTATCGAAGCCAGAAGAGCTTCTAGAGCCAATCTATATTGGTTGGTCTTTCCGTGAGCTGCTCATGCAGCATTCCCACAAGAATTGTTTACGAATATCAATTAGACTTGTTATGACTTATTTTGTGTTGGTTTGTTTGTTTTCTGGTTGTAATCTCATCCGTATTGTACCTTATATGTTATGTTTATGCGTTAGGGTTGGTAGTAAAAAAACAAATTATGAAAAATTAAGGGTATATTGTGGAACTTTTTAAGAAATAACACTCTTTTGAAATATATATCCACATATTAGCCTTGCTCCAAAATTAATTCCTAAACAAACACTCCCTGGAGAAATTGTCTCTTGAAAAGACAATTTTACTAATTCTAGAAGTTGAAATTGTGTCTTCAAAAGACGATTTCACTTATTCCCGTGTGCTGACGAGGACGTTGATGTGGCTCAAGAGCAAGTGAAATCGTCTCTTGATTTCAACTTCATGTATTAGTGAAATAGCCTTTTAAAGAGATGATTATCGTGGGAGTGTTATTTTAGAAATTAGTTTTGGAACGAGACTAACAGACTAATTTATTTTTTAAAGGAGGGTTACTTCAGATTTTTTTAATGAAGTTCCCCTCATATACACTCATGTAAAAAAAAGAGTAAATTACTCTAAGCTCCCTTAAGGTTTAGCGATATTACAAGTTAGCATCTTGAGAATCAATATATCTAACATTAGTGAGCATTTGAATAATCCGGTTAACCAAAATCCAAATTGTAAAATATAAACTGGATTTCGGTTATTTCGGTTAAAAACCAAATTATCCAAATCAAGACCAAAACTGAATTACCCGTTATCAAACCAAAATCCGATTTTTTTGAGTGAAAAACCGAAATCCAGACTAAAATCTAAATTTTAGCTAGTTTGGATTTCAACTAGCCAAAATTTAGGGTTTGTGTTTGATTATTTGTCACTAAAGACTAGAATTAGAAAATAAAAATATTTTTTTTTTAATAAATTTGGATAATTCGGCTAACCGAATTAGACAAAGTCAAAACCAAAATCCAAACCAAATTATAATTTGGATAATTTGGTTAACCGAAATTTTAAAATAAGTTAGAAAATTCGGTTAAAAATCCAAAAAACAAAATCGGTTAATTCGGTTTTTGGATAAATCCAAAATATCCAAATTGAATGCTCACCCCTATCTAACAATCCCCTCGAAGTATAGGAATTCTTGATAGTGGACCCCGAAACTATAAATATGTTTTCTTAAACACTAATTTCTTCCCATCTGACAACTCCCTCAACATGTTAGATTTTCACTCATAATGTCATATTGTCGCACTAGACAATAATTAAAGCATAATCCCAACCACAATCTCTCTCTCTAAAAGCCTATTATTTGACAAAAACCATGTGGTTGTGACTTCTCTATACATTTTTGTTGCTCATTTGGAGTTATGGTTCTTTGTTTTGGTGATGCAAATGAGAAAAAAATGATTTTGAAAATAGAGACAGATAAGAAGAAAGAAATCCTAGGTGTGATTTTGTATCAAGTATTGTTCGATGTGACAATACGATGTGTGAACAGAAGTAATTGATGTCTAAACAAAGTTTGACAGATATATTGATAATATGAAAATGCTAACTCTCTCACTAAACCTCTGGAGACTTAAGAGTAATTTACTAAAAAAAATGAACTAATTTGGACCCATTTGAGTCTGGTCCGTCATTGCATTCATTTGACCCCTTCTAGGCTAGCGTCTCGTCTTCTCCCGCTCAACTACTGTCCCCAGTTTTTGCGGAGGAAGACGGCTATCCCTTCTTTCAACTCACCGTCATAGGAACTCGACAAGAATAAGGTTGGTAGAAGAAGGAAGCGGCAATCAAACATTTTTAATGAATGCATGAGGCTTTTAAAATTTTGTTCCCTGGTGTCGATAGGCTCAAACAAGAGAATTGGGAGACGCCACTACAGCGCCGATCTTAATGTCGATAACTTGACTGCGTCTTTCAAAAAACAGTTTGACCGGACAGATATTTTCTCTTGGAATACGGTGATAGCTGAGTTGGCCCGATCGGGCGACTCTGTCGATGCTCTGCGAGCCTTCAAATCAATGCGGAGGCTGTCGCTATCTCCAAACCGTTCGACGTTTCCTTGTGCTGTCAAATCCTGCTCGGCACTGGGCGATATTTATACAGGTAAGCAAATTCACCAGCAGGCTGTGGTGTTTGGCTACGAGATGGACCTATTTGCTTCGTCGGCACTGATTGACATGTACTCTAAGTGCGGTCAGCCGGCTGATGCACGAAAGTTGTTTGACGAAATTCCTCTTAAAAACGTGGTCTCTTGGACGTCTATGATCACCGGCTATGTGCAGAATGATAATCCTAAGGAGGCCTTTCTAGTCTTCAAGGAGTTTCTGGCCGAAGAAGAGAGATCCGAAGAAGTGGAAAGACAGGTTTCCGTTGATCCTGCTGCGTTGGTTTCGGCTCTATCTGCGTGTTGTCGGCTCTCAGGCAAATGGGTGACTGAGGAAGTTCATGGTATTTCACTAAAGAGAGGGTTCGAGGGTAATCTCAGAATCGAGAATTCATTACTCGATGCATATGCAAAGTGTGGAAAGTTGGGTTCATCTAGAAAGGTGTTTGATGAGATAGGTTCAAAAGATGTGGTCTCATGGAACACTATGATTGCCTTGTATGCTCAGAATGGCTTGTCGAGAGAGGCTCTGGATGTATTTAATTCTATGGTAAATGGTAACAACAATGTGAAGTACAACGTATTCACTTTATCAGCTGCATTGCTGGCTTGTGCTCATTTGGGGGCTCTGATGGCTGGCAAGTGCATTCATAACCAGGCTGTAAGAATGGGATGGGAAGAAGATGTCTATGTTGGAACTTCTATCATTGACATGTACTGTAAATGCGGAAGGGTGGCTGCCGCAAGGAAGGCTTTCGATAGGATGAAGAACAAAAACATAAAGACTTGGAGTGCAATGATTGCTGGTTATGGAATGCACGGACATGCAATAGAAGCTCTTGATGTCTTCTATGAGATGAAAACAGCTGGAGTAAGACCAAACCACATCACATTCATCTCGGTCTTGTCTGCATGCAGCCATGCTGGCCTAGTAGAAGAAGGATGGTCTTGTTTCCGGTCCATGAAAGGTGAGTTTAGAGTGGAGCCCAGTGTGGAGCATTATGGCTGCATGGTTGATCTTCTTGGTCGAGCTGGGAAAATTACAGAGGCGTATGATTTAGTCAAGGAGATGACTGTGAAGCCTGACTTTGTAATCTGGGGGGCACTTCTTGCTGGCTGCAGAACACAGAAGAATTTTGAGTTAGCTGAGATCGCTGCTAGAAAGCTTTTCCAGTTAGACCCAGATAATTGTGGGTATTATGTGTTGTTATCTAACATGTATGCTGATGCCGGAAGGTGGAAAGATGTTGAGAGAATGAGAGTAATGATGAAGGAGAATGGTTTAGCTAAACCACCTGGTTTCAGTTTGTTGGAGCTGAAGGGTAGGGTTCATGTGTTCTTGGTTGGGGACAAGGAGCACCCTGAACGTGAGCAGATATATCAGTACTTGGAGGGGTTACTGCAGAAACTGGCTGAAGTGGGTTATGTGCCTGATAAAGGATCTGTATTGCATGATGTGGATGAGGAGGAGAAGGAAATGTTTTTATGGGTTCATAGTGAGAAATTGGCTGTGGCTTATGGAATAATGAAGACGAACCCAGGTGCTACGATTCAGGTGATAAAGAACCTCAGGGTTTGTGGCGATTGCCACAATGTGATGAAGTTGTTATCCAGTGTTGTGAATAGAGAGATTGTGATTCGAGATTGTAAACGGTTTCACCACTTTAAGGATGGGGCTTGCTCATGTGGTGATTACTGGTGACATGTAGCTCTGTTTCCTGGACCTTTGAATGAATATGATTTTGTAGTACTCGGATAGTTGAGCAGGGAAATGGGAGAGGAAATTTGGTTGCTTGCAGCTGCAGGACTTCATGTCTAAACCGTGAAAACTATCCACAGACAAAAAAGGGCAGGCTCTAGAATGATGCATCGCAGTCACAGGTATGGTCATCGCAAGTACGTTTGTTGGGGCTGAAGGAGGGAAACGAAAGAATTGTAGGCTGCGTTCGGTATGGTTGTTTTGTGGTGGTTTTGGTCTGGTTGTTTTATATGTGACAGTATATTATTGGAGTAGAACGTAGGATCCACGTGGGACCCACGTGGAGACCACTCCCAAAACAGCCAAGATTATGCGTGTTCCGAACGCAGCAAAGTTTTCCACAAACGGCTTGGAGGTTCTAGTTACTGGAACAATATCTGAAATTTGAACGGCCTTGAGAACAATGACCAGACGAAAATTGGTGCATCCTGGCGTGCTATCTCAGTTTGAAGAGAGCCTGCCTTACCTCCTTACCTGTTTGCAAGGATATCTCGTGACTGGGAAGTGTTGACGCTGTGTTGGATTGGGTGATCAGACTCAAGTTTTTTGAGCACTTTCAGGACCCTGGTCAAATATTAATCTGGCTTTCAGCCATAAGTATTTTTTAAAAAATTGTTAGAATTTATCTAATTTGTTTTAGTCAGCCCTCTTGTCCTTCCATTTACGACGCGTTTTTGCAATATGATGCTGACTCGGCTCTCTTTCCTTGGGTTCCAAGGAGTTGAGTTGCTGACTAGAAGAATAGCCTAGTAGTTACATCTTACTCCTGTTGTTAATTGAGCGTCTTGCCTTGTACATGTATATAAAAAGAGACTCGTTTCCGCTCGGATATCACTACTATTCTTTCATTGCGTATGATTTTCTTCCTTGTTGTATTTTCTCAAAGCCCATTTTTGAAAATATTGTATGTACAAAGGTTTCCTATTCCTTGGCTTCCAAGTCCTACCTTGAAGCATATAAATGTACAAGGCCACTTCTAGTACCAAATATTATCATTTTCTTTTCTTTTTTTCAATTTTGATAACGCTGTAATACGATATTTTATTACCTGAATTGCAATTAATTATCTTTTTCGAAAAAATTTAAAAGATATTAATTATTTTAGATAAAAACAAAATTAGAACTACCTTATAAAACTTTAACCCTATTACAGGTTTTCAGGAGACTGACTTGACTTCGGGCTCATATTTCCTTCTTTAAGCTCTAAGAAGCCAGATATCTCGAAAGAAAGAGAAGTGGTTTTGATTTTTTCTGTTTGAGTGCTGCAGAAGCCCTAAATTATCTAGGGCAAACAGAAGGAAGGAAGAATGTCTCGCGGTCGGGGCTTGTGCACGCTATGTCGAAGGGTCATGTTCTGCCACGATTGCTGCCGAAATCGCATCTACGAACGTCAAGGTTCTTACTGCATGTAAGTATTGCGAAAAAAAAGACAAACTACTCGTCTCTTCTCTCCTCTCCGTAGCCCCTGTGTTGGGGCTTAGCTTAAGACCTGGTCTCACAAGCAATCCAGATTTTTCTGGATGTATTCTCATTGTGGAATGCCTTTTTTTATTATATAAATGATTAGTTGTTTTAATTATTTGGTAATGATTGGTGTATTGAAAAGCCAAAAAGGTATTTCTGTCATAAATTTTTAACTATATTTAAATTTATCCACGTTTTCCAATAGTATAAAAGTAATAATTATAGGGTAGTTTAATAGTCACGAGATATTTGGTATATGATTGTAAAAGAAGGTAGTAATTCAACATATTGTTATTTGTAATTGATATATTAATGATTTAGTATTTCAGTGTATACGTTTTGGGAAACTAAAAAGCTATTTAGGACATTAAAAAAATATTATATTAAAAATTTTCACGTTTTCCAATATCGCAGAAGAAATCATTATGTGGTAGCTTAACAGTCACCCGATATCTGGTATATGAGTGTAGAACATGTTAGTGTTTAAAAGTATTGTTATGAGTACTTGAACTAGTACTAATTTAGTATTTTAGTGTATATGTTTTGAAAAACTAAAAAGACACTTTTGACATAAAAAATTTGTTATATTTAAATTTTTTCACATTTTTCAATATCGCAGAAGTAATAATGATGTGGTAGCTTAATAGTCAAGTGATATCTGGTATACGAGCGTAGAAGGCGTTAGTAATTAAATATATTGTTATAAGTATTTGATATACTACTAATTTAGTATTTGAGTGTAAATGTTTTGAAAAACTAAAAATGTATTTTTGTTATAATTTTTTTAATATATTTACATCTTTTCACGTTTTTCAATATTGTGGAGTAATAATTATGGGGTAGTTTAATACTTCTCATATCTGTTATATGATTATAAGTGTACATGGTAATTTAAGTAGAACTCACTTTGTATTTGAAACGAAAAGTAGTATCCAGTAAATGAATTTAACACAGACTAGTATTCGAGTAAGGCTTTTTATAGTATATGTATAACAATAGAGCCGGTATTTCTTCATTTACCACTGGACATAAAACTAAACTGAGGAATTGGTAGATGAATAGTCAAAACAATAATAAACATATATATATATATATATATATATATATATATATATGTATATATTTATATGTTTCTCACATACCATACCAGAATTACTTAATACTAGTTAGCTTCTTCTTCCTCATTCCACTTCACCACCATTTACGCATGATATAGTATTTTTCCTGATTCTTGGTATCATATCTACATTGTATGGATTACTTAAGTAAACGACTGACTATATGTTAAGTATTCGAGTAAAGGACATATACTTAAAAGTGATCGACTGTATAAATAGTGTACATAAGTATATGAATAAGGATATCGTAATGGTACGAATGTGAAAGTGTTAAGTATACATATATTTACAAATTAAGTATACCAATACTTTAACTATAACTATATTTATAAGTTAAATGTACGAATGTTTAAACATATTGTTATATGAGCATAGAAGACGTGAGTGCTTCACATATTGGTATACTTAATTTGTAAACATTCGTATACTTAACACAATCACATCTGTATACTTAATTTGTAAACATTCATATACTTCCCACTATTACATTAGTATACTTCACACTATTACATTTGTATACTTCACACTATTACATTCGTATACTTACTTTTGTAAACATTTTGTATACTTACCACCATCACAAATTTGTATGCTAATGATCTAATCAGTCAAACACTATTTTTTGTAACGATCATACTTATTATACAATAATGCTAATACCTTAGTTTTTGTTAAAAGAAACTTAAGTATACAATTATATACTTCTATACCAATATTCATATACTTGAAATATGAATATTCGTATACTATATGAACCAACATCATACACTTTATATAACTACATTCGAACACTTTATATCTATATACTTAATTTGTAAAACTTTCTCGTAGGACCACCAAACCCAGCCTTTTTTTAACTACAATCAAACACTATTTTTTTTTGTCGTAAAAGGGAGGGCTAGCCTCATGTATTAGTAATCACAATCGAATTTACATCATCCAGCAAGGACTCCAGGACATAACTGGGAGGGGAATATAGAACATGATTATTTGAGAGGTTAGCTAGACTAAATCTAACGATAAGATCTGCCACTGTATTACATTCACGATTGGAATGAACTAAAGTTGCTTCCCAATTTCGATTCAGCATCTCCTTGCATTCCAAAATGACAGATCTGTAGAGATGGTGAACAGGACATGCTGCAATCAGATTGTAGAGCTCCAGCGAATCAGTGCTAAAAACAACCTTACTGATCGACGAATCCCAGGCTAACTTGAGGGCATGAAGCAGGGCTAAAGCTTCTGCAAGAAGAACACTGGCCTTGCCTATCGACTTTCCAAATCCCATGATCCAAGAGCCTCGATCATCCCTGCAAACACCACCAATCGCGGCAAACTTAGTAAGAGAATTAACAACAGCATCAATATTAAATTTGAAGGAGCCAAGACCAGGAGGGGTCCAAGCGCAAGGTCTGAATTCATCACAATTAATATTGATATTACTACTCCCTGAGAATACCGGAATCCCAGCTGACCATGCTTTGTGGTTTGTACTACATTCTTGAATAATAGATTGCAGAGGCAGAAACATTCTCTGCTCATCCCCAAATATTTTGTTATTTCGCCAAATCCAAAGCATATGGCAAGAAATTGAGAAAACTTCGCACCAGTTGAAATTAATTAATCGTGACTGAGGTCTAATAATATTCGCCTTAAGCCATTGCAGAACTGGACTCGAATAAAAATCCCGTCTATCTGAACTAGGTATAAAACGAATCCAAATTCTCTTTGCCACTGGGCAATCCCGGAAAACATGAGAAATGGTTTCTTCAGCCCCACAATAATGGCAAGAGTTGTCCTGAGTGAAACCCAGGAAAAAACGCCTAGCATTAGTCATGAGCTTCCCCAGAGATAGCTGCCACATGAAAACTCTAACTTTTTCCTGCACATGCAACTTCCAAATTTTTTGAAACAAGTCAGAGTGAACAGAATGTTGATTATCATTGATAGTATGTTCGCTCAGCAGAGAATACGAAGAAGTAACATTATACTTGCCCGAACTATGCAAACCCCAAGCGATGAAATCATCACCTGCATACTTAAAAACAGATTGACTAAGAAAGTCAACTTTCAGATAAGCAGGCAGAAAAGGCAAAAATCTATCCCATTTCCAGCCGGATTGCTCATCCCAAAAATCAGCCACCACATCATTAATAATAGAATCAGGAACATTCACCACAACCAAAGAAAGTAAATTAGAATTAAACAACCAATTATCAGTCCAAAAACGAAACGTTTTCCCATTGCTAATAACCCATCTAAACCCTTTCTGAACCAGTGGGGCACATTTCCTAATATTCCTCCAAGTTACAGAACACCGTCTAGTATCAGGATTTGAATATCTGCTTCTAAGGAGTCGACCACAGCTACTAGATTGGTTAGAAACTAAATTCCAGATTAATTTTCCAAAGCAAGCCAAATTCATGATGTGCGACTTCCTAAAACCTAAGCCGCCAATACTCTTGGGTTTGCAGATTTGGTCCCAGGAGATCGGGTGAAACTTCCGCTCATTAGGATCATTACCCCAAATAAAATCCCGACACAACTTGTCTATCTGATCACACACACCCACTGGCAGCAATTGACATTGCATATTATGAATCGGAATAGAAGCAACAGAGCTTTTAGCCAAGCAGGATCTGCCAGCTAAAGAAAAAGATTTGGTTTTCCAACCCGAAAGTTGGTTCCTAATCTTTGCTAGCAGAAGCTCCTGATTGCATTTGTCGGCACGACCTTGCTGGAGATAGACTCCCAAGTACCGGCCAAAATCTCTAGAAACGGGAATCCCCGCCTCTGAACTAAGAACTTGCGCTCTCTCACTACTTGCATTCCTAGACAGAAGCAAAATAGACCTCTCAAAACTTATAATCTGGCTAGAAGCCTCACAAAAAACAGCCAGAATCTCTTTCATAACATTCACTTGTTTGGTAGTGGCTTCCCCGAATAGCACCAAATCATCCGCAAAAAAACTGTGGGATAAAGAGACCCTAGACCGACCCATCCTCAAGGGTATCCACTCTCTATTCTCTACTGCCAGATGAATCAAGTGGGATAGCCTATCCAGACAAAGCACAAAAATATAAGGAGACAAAGGATCACCTTGTCTCACACCCCTCCCGGATTTAAAAGGGCTGGTAAGACCCCCATTCCAAGATACTTGAAAAGACACAGACGATATGCAAAACATAATTAAATTTATTAGGCTATGAGGCAGACCTAGACAAAAAAGAGTATTTTCAATGAACCTCCATGATAAACGATCATAGGCCTTAGCTAGATCAATTTTAAGGGCCAAAAAACCACACTTAGCCTTAGTATTTTGCAACAAATGAAGAGCTTCCTGAACCATAATGATATTATCAAAAATGTTTCTGCCCGGGATGAAACTAGATTGGTTGGGTGAGATCTAAGCTAGCATAAAGCCTTCAATCTGTTCGTAATAACCTTCGCAAGAATTTTGTATTGGACTTGACACAAGGATATAGGCCTAAATTGGCTTACTAGTGTGGGTTGAGCTACCTTAGGGATCAAAGATATGATGGTTCAATTCAGGTTACTGTCAAAGCATCCATTAAGAAAAGAACTTCTAACAAACTGCAGCATGGGATGCGCAAGCTGGCGCCAAAAGGTTTGAAAAAACCCTGCAGGAAACCCATCCACACCCGGAGCCTTATAAGCTTTCATGCTATTTAATGCCCTGGTAACCTCATCCATAGAGACCTCAATGGATAGAGAAGCATACTCTTCACTCGAAAGTCTAGGAAATCCATGCTCAGATAGCTCCTTCACAGTAGGATCATTACAAGACAAAAGATTCAAAAAATGGTTACGGACTAAGAGACTAAGGTCAGCATCATTGGTCACCCAAGTCCCATCGCTACCCAAGAGTTTAGAAATTTTATTCCTTCTTCTCCTAATATTAGCCTTGGTATGAAAGTAAGAGGTGTTCCTATCACCAAGCTTAATCTTGTCATCTCTAGACTTTTGAAACCACAACAGTTCCTCCCTCTGGAGCCACATATCAAGTTCAATCTGAAGGGATTTTTCAAGCCCCTTCAGGTGATCGCCAGTACCAGACTCAATTACTCTTTGAATACCCTGAATTCTAGCCAAGATCCTTTTTTTATTCAAAACAATATGACCAAAAGACTCTCTGTTCCACACCTTAAGAAACTTACTAAGGTTCTCCAAAGATTCCCTCAAATCCATGTGTAAATTCATGTTTTGTATAACAGAACTGCGAAACTCAGGGTGGGTAAACCAAGCAGCCAAGAATTTAAAAGGTTTCGAGCCAGGCCTTCTAGTGCAATTATCTGTGAGGGACAGAACCACCGGACTGTGATCTGAACTAGTCCTAGGGAGATTCTCAACTAATGCATTTGGAAAACAGTTACACCATTCTATGGAAGCTATAACCCTGTCTAGCTTAGCCCTATGGGTACCATTAGTCCAAGTAAATATATTACCAGATGCAGGCAAGTCAATTAAACCACGCCTATGGAACCAATCTAAGAACAAAGCATCCACCCCACTACTTCTAGCAGCAGATCGGTTCCTATCATGTGGATTAAGAGTAGCATTAAAATCTCCACCCAAAACCCAAGGAATATCATTCCTAACCTGAAGAAGATCAATCTCACCCCAAAGTTGCTCTCTCAAGGAAGGATTAGGGCTAGCATAAACAGCAGTCAGGAGATAAGCTTTTCCATTAATTTGCAATGGTTTCTCGCAGGACCACCAAACCCATCCTTTTCTAGAGCTTGTTCCTTAAGCAACCTCATTGGATCACTCTTTAGTCCCTGGATTAAGTCAATGAGACGAGCAGTTGAACCTCGATAAGCTGACATAGACGACTTCGGGTCATTTTCTTGTACCAACTGTTACAAAAAACAATGGTATTAGAAAAGCATTCTAATTATATATATAGTCAGTCAAATACATGTAATATTCGTATACTTAACTTATGAGAATTCGTATACTTAACACTATCACATTCGTATACTTAATTTGTAAATATTCTTATACTTAACACTATCACATTCGTATACTTTATTTATACTTAGTATCTAAACAGTCAAATACTTTATTTTTATAGATTTGCATACTTAGTATCTAAACAGTCGAATACTTTATTTCTGTAGATTTGCATATTGAGTATCTAAATAGTCGAATACTTTATTTCTGTAGATTTGCATACTTAGTATCTAAACAGTCGAATAATTTATTTCTATATATTTGAATACTTAGTATCTACACAGTCGAATACTTTATTATACAGATTTTATACTTAATGTCTAAACAGTCGTATACTTAATTGATACCAAAACAGTCAAATACTTAATTTTTTAAAAAAACTGTCGAATAACATTATATATATTCGATATAACATCGAATACTTTATTTATATTGCTTCGTGTGCTTAGTATACATACCGTCGAATACTTTCTTTCTGTCGGTTTCTATTCTTAATATCTAAGCAGTCAAACACTTAATTTATAAATAAAATTGAATACTTAACTTAAAAAAAAGTGGAATACTTTATCAAAACAAAAATATGCTCATTTTAGTATGAGAACAAACTCACCCTTGTTTTTCTCTTTGATTTGGTTTTACCAACGTGCTATTCCAACTCCATTGTTTTTATTGGTGAAGAAAACTGGACATAGTTACCAGCGAATGAGTAGAAAGAATGAATGAGAGAGCAAAATAAGTGAGAATGAAGAAAACCTTGAAAGAGCAAAAAATGGTGAGAGAGAAAATTCAGAAAGTGTAGAGAGAATGAATGGAAGAGCAAGATCAGACAAGATGAGAGAGAGCTTAGTAAATAAAGATGAAATACCAGGTTGTTTGTCGTCGTCGAACAGATTTTGAAAGCGGTGGTTTCCCTTCTACGACGTCAATGATTAGTGAAGGTGATAATGCAAATATCGTAGAAGTTGAAGGATGAGTAGTTAATGGATTTGAGGTAATTGAATTGTGTGTACGTTGGTGAATGAATTTGAGAGGGAATGGTTGCTTTCAAAAAAAATTGAGAGAGAATGGGGAAAGAGATGAGCGGCAACAAAATGAATGAATGTAGAGAAATTGGTTTTGGTAGTTGTTTATGGAATTCTAAGAGTCTAGCAATTATTATAATCTATAATATAAGTGTCATAGGCTGTAAAATAGGTCTGGTGGGCTTTAATTGATGTTGCTTTATCATTTTAAAAAAATAAAAATGTCAGAAAAATAGCTACATAATCTTAACCATAAAATTACTTGCCTCCTAGATCTAAAGGACTAAATTCAATCCAGAAAAATCAGGGACCTCAACTGTCCAGACCCTAAACCATATTCCCTGTGTTTTGTGTCCAAATTGTCATATTAGATCACCAAGCAAGCGGTGTGTAAGCTTTTTATTGGTCTCTTCTGAAAGAATCTGAATTTGAATCAAAGATACATTGTTTCCGATGAAGTTCAGTATCTATGCTATGCAATTATGATGATAAAGTTTTAATGAGAATCTTGTATGATTGTGAACTTATCTTCCGGGCTTTGTGCTGTGGGTGTATAAATGGTAAGCAGATGTTGTACGTGGTGTGGCATGGTTCTTGCTGATGCTCCTCACGAGGTTTGCACTGTAATCACGGCGGTGAAAGAAACTACTGAAAGAGTTGACGGTGTTGTCACTGAGCAAGTGGAAGATCAAGGCAGTAGCGAGATTGTTACTACCTCCTATTTTTAATGTAAGTCGAAGATGAATCTGGAGGGAGTATAAAATAGGAGGGAGTATTATTCTTCTCCTCTCCTGCTAACCTCTCTATATATATATATCAAAGGAGAAAAAACAAAGTTCATGGGGATCTTCATCATTTTCTCCACTGAGTCAAGGAGAACAAAAAGCTTTAAGTAGTGATCCCAATAACTTGAAATATTTGACTTGTCTCGCGTTAGCAATGTATAGGAGTGTAAATTTCTTTTTTTTTCTTCTTTCAGTCTGAATCATGAAACTTAACACGTATTTGGTTCTCATCTCTTCTGCTGCAGTTCAATAACTTGTGAAGTTTCATCTCTTCGATCGATCTAATTAATTGCAAATAACCGCTATAATATATGGTGGTAGAGCATCAGGCCTGAAAACTGTGTTTTTACGGGTGTGCAGTAATTAATAAAAGTTTAATTACTTAGATGTTTTGGTTAATTGGCTGGAAAATCAGTTAAAGGCAATATTCAGGTTCAAAAATTATTTTTGTATATTTCAAAAGAACTAGAAACAAAATTCAAAGTAAACAAAGCCTTACTTAGATTAGATGAGTTACATAGATCAGTTTGATTACATTTGGGCCTTATAGTTTAGTGGTAGATTAGAGGTGAGCATTCGGTGTTTCGGTTCTACCTGAAAACCGAATTAAGAAAAAAGTTCGGTTTTCGGTTTTTTTCGGTTCTACCCGAATAACTGAATTTCAGTCTGAGAACTGAAATAACCAAGAACCGAATAATCGATAATTTTTTAAGGTTGGAACTGAAATTATAAAAAAGAACCAAAATTGTAAAAAAGAACCAAAATTGTAAACATAACCAATTTTTTAAAAGGAACCTAATTATAAAAAGGAACTGAACTACAAAAAAAGAACCGAGTTATAAAAAAGAACCGAATTAGCCAATATTTTCCATATATGTAATTCGGTTATTCGGGCAAACCGAATTACCTAACTCTGGAACCGAAAACCGAACCAAATAGTATTTCGGTTCTACCCAAATAACCGAATATTTTTTAAAACGGTTAAAAATTCCGGTTAAAAAAACCAAAATAATTTTGGTTACCGGTTATAACCGAATAACCGGAACCGAATGCTCACCCCTAGTAGATACAAAACTGAATGTAATAGAGGAGCTAACGAGAAAGAGAGAACTGCTTTATTCATCTCATCATTTATCTAAAGAATTACATTGAGTATATATATATATATATGAAAGAAGAATAAATTGTTGTATGGTTGGGCTAAATACATCATAATGGACTATAACTATGGGCTTAGAACAATATGGACTAATATAGTATATTAGTCTTGGTATGCCCCCTCGATCGGCGCATGGTTAACCCAAGCAGAGATCACAAGAACATGAAACGAGGTGATGAGAGGGGTTTAGTGAGTAAATTACTCTGCGGACTATCACCATAGAGATGTCGAACACTCAACGTCTTGGAGCTAACGCGTTCCCGAATGAAGTGCACCTTTAGACCAACATGTTTGGTCTTGTAATGCAAAACAAATTAGCTGCAAGGTTAGTAGCTCCCAAGTTATCACAGAAAATGGTAGGCGCATTAGGCAGTGATATGTGCAATTCTTGGAGTAACTGTTGAATCCATATAAGTTCTGTTGCACTAGAAGCAACAACCCTATATTCTGCTTCGGTGGCAGATCAAGCTACGGTATCCTGCTTCTTAGAGAGCCAAGAAATGAGAGATGACCCAAGATAGACAGCATACCACGAGGTAGACCGCCTATCATCAACATTGGTAGCCCACTCCGCCTCCGTAGAAGCATTTAAGGTGCCTGAAGAAGGGGCGGAAAGATGAAGATGCCTAATAATACGCTTGAGGGTAGATCAATGTGAATGTGTGGCCGATGCATGAATTGGCACAACTTATTTACATCTTAAGTAACATCAGGTATAGTGAGACTGAGGTATTGTAATCAATCCAATAGGCTACGAAACAAAGTGACAACATAAAATAAAGGACTACCTTTCTACTGAATAGTGGAACCATGGCAATTGGCGTGGAGAAAGGTTTGCTATGAGTCATGTTGGCTTGAGAAACAAGAGTAGAAATGTATTTGGTTTGACAAAGAAATAGGCCTTTTGTTGGTGCGGGAAAATTGAACTCCCAAGAAGTAGGACAGAGGACCTAAGTCGCGGACTGGAAAGAACATGGACAATTTGGTAATGAGTTTATGAATAAGAGTAGTGGAAGAGCATGTGAGTACAATGACATAAACATAAATAAGGAGATATAGAAGGTCACCATCAAAAGAGAATACAAATAGTGTGGGATCAAATTTGGAAGAGTGAAAACCAAAGGATAAAAGGGTAGAATTTGATTTATCAAACCATGCTCGAGGGGCCTGTTTAAGGCCATAGATCGACTTCTTGGACTTACACACAAATATAGGATGTTGAGGATGGACAAAACCAGTCGGCTGCTTCATATAAAAAACCTCTGATATATCACCATGAAGAAAGGCATTGGAGATGTCCAGCTGCTGAATTGGCCAATGTCGACTGGTGGAAATAGTAAGAATAAGACAGATAGTCACTGGTTTAACAACAAGACTGAATGTCTCTAAATAATCAAATCCGTAGACTTGAGAATAGCCTTAAACCACAAGTCACGCTTTGCAATGTCAAGAGTGCCATTAGCATGAAGTTTTGTTTTTTGGATCCATTTACAGCCAATGATGTTTTTATTAGAGAGAGGCGGAACTAAGTCCCACGTTTTGGTTTGAAGAAGTGAAATACCCCGAACTTAAATATAGTGATTAAAATTATTATAATATGGAATTAAGGGCCTAATAGTGCCTAAGTAATATTGGTAAGGAAAATAAATCCAAAAGAAATGAAGAAACGCTTAGAAAGCGAAAAACGCTAAATAAGCGTTAAATAACCATAGGAGGTATGAGACCTTGGTTAGAGTACTATATGGATTCTAAAGGCTTATTCATGCCTAATTAGTGTACGGGAATGATTCCCGAAGAAAACGGATCCAAATAATGTATTAAAACGCTAATAGAGCTTTAGCGCACGTTTTTCGAGAAAACCCGAAAACGTGACTTCGAGTGGTCAAACGAACCCCTAAAAATTTTAGTTCATTAAATAACTATAAATAAGCACTAATGGAAGCTTAATAACCAATAAAATTAAAGAAACGGGAAAATTTCGGAAAACAGGCCCGGTTAGTGAATAGTACCAAAACCGGGTAAATTAATAAGCGTTTTCTGTAAAAAACGAAAAACGCTCCAGCTAGTAGTAATGTGTGGGGCTGATTTTTAGGAGTCAAATAACTCCCTCACACATACACACACTAGCTAACTAATAAAGAAATCAAAAGGCAAAAAGAGAAAAGTACAAAAGTGAAAAGCATACTCTCTCACCTCTTATTTTCCTCATCTCTCTCTTTCCTTCCTTCTCCCCCACCGATTTCTCTCTCCTTCCCCCCTTGTAGCTGGCGATTTTTGGAGCTCCACCAACCATCCATGGCAGCCCCTCTTCTTCTTCATGCTCTAGTCTCATGTGAGCTCCAAATGCAAAAATAACTACATATTCTTGCTCCTCTCATCATTCTCTACCATTCTCTCTTTTCAAAATCCAAAAATGAGGGAGTTCATCTCCATGGGTTTTCCCCATTTGAAGAGAAAATGGCATCAATGTGTAGCTTGGAGTCTCCTCTCTCCATTAAGGTAAAAATCTCCATGAAAAACTCAAGTTTTCTCCATCCTTCTTTGTAACCGATTTTTGCCCCTTTGTAATGCTCTATTTTTCTCTCTCCTTTGAGCATAATTCCAACCTTGCAATGGTGGTGGGATCACCTTCTTGAACCAAGGGCTAAAACCCCTCTTTAAAGACCCCAAAGGTAAACCCTAGAATTTGTGTTTTAAGCATTTCAATGAATTAGTATTAATCTAAGGGTTAGTATGTTGATTACACTTATTTTGTGTTCATTGGGTGATGGGAATGGAGTTTGGAAACTCCATTCCCCATATGACCGATTTGTGCAAGAAAGAGAGAAGGAGGAGAATTGGAAAAGAAAAAAAAGGAATTATGAGCTTAAGGTAAGAGCTCCTTCTTAATGCTAAATTTTAATGCATTAGAGTAATGGGAATGGGTAAACTATTTAAAGAACCCAAAATATTGTATTAGTATTGTAGTTATGGAAGTTTGAGTATTTGTGAACTAGTATTTGAATTGAAGGTCTTGGAGCCAAATAAATTGTGTATGTGTATTGGTATTGTGGATTGAGGAAGTATTGATGAATTGATATTGTTTTGAGTGCTGGTAGGACCCTTGTATGGGCGTGGCTAGTTTAGGAATGATTTTGGTGAGAATGGATATATGTGGATAAGTGAGAATTGTAGGTGAACTATGGCAAAATTTAGTAGGAAATGTGAATTTATGGATGACTTGGTGAATGGGAGAACCAAGGTGTGTATTGGGTTGAGTAGAGATGTTTAGTAACCATGGAGTAGTAGTTGTAGTATGAGAATACTAGGGTGTAAAATCTGTAGCAAAGAGTGTTAAAATGCATTGGGAAGTTAGGAGGAAATAATGTGCAATACTTAGGAAAATGAGTGTTGGACTTGTGGATTGATAGTGTAGTTGCTTGGAAATGAATGGGAATGGTAAAATGGCATTAGGACAAAGTGCAAAATGCAAAGAGAAGTGTAGGAATGCACAAGTGTGCAAAGTGTGAAAATGAGAATGAAAATTTGTAGAATTTGAGCAAGAAGTTGAGTAAGTATTGGACCATGGATTTAAGGAGTTTTAGTGAGTGTTTAAGTGTGTTTGAACATGTACAAAACATGTGGAAAGATTATGGAATGATTGGAGGTGGATTAAGGGTTGATTTAGGGTTGAAAAATCAACTTAGTAGCAGTTTTTAGCAGGGTCCGGGACCTAGGATATGTACCAAGTCCCAGACCGCACTGAAAAACACTTCGAGAGTAGAAACTGGTATTGGTCCGGGACCTAGGTCCAGGACCAAGTCCCGGACCACAATGAAAATATAGCCGAGAGTGTATTCTGTGAATGGTCCGGGACCTTGGGTCCGGACCAAGTCCCGGACCACCCCTAAAAAGTTGCCGAAAGTTGTTTTTAGGCTTTAGATGATGGGGGATTGAATGGTAATGGTTTTAGAAGTTGTTAAGGCCTTGTTTGGTGACCTTTAAAGGCCCTAAGAAATGTAAACAAGCTTGAGAAGTGATTAAGAAAGTTGTGAATCTAAGAACATTAAGTTAAACCGAAACAACGGGATAACGAGGTAAGTACGGGAGTAGTAATTATGTATGTACTGTAATGCTTAGTATTAATAGAATCATTTAGCATGTAGTCATTGGTTCGAGAATAAGATTCGAGGAACAAGTGTGAACCAAGGAACAAGGGAACACCTGGTAAAGTAAATCCCGGTGAAAGGTATGATTTCTTCATGTCCTGTATCCTAACCTGGTTACCCCGATTTGTGTGCTTACTTGATCACCTAAATAAGATAAACGCATGAATCGGACTTTAATGCACTTACTTGTTCATGTACTATATTTGTTCTTGTTATATTGCCTAAAACATTTAGTTTGTATAATTCATGAATGAATGGATGTGGATGAAGTGTATGCGTGAATGGATGTGTACTTGTGTATTGTATTATTCCGGGGTATTGATGTGTTGACTTCTACTAATTCCTAACTACCTAACTCCTAACTTAAGTATTGAGTAAATTGGAATGAGTAGAAGTCTGATATAGCTTCGGCCACGCATGAGGATGAGGAGACACAAGAGGTTGGATCCGATTCCTGGCCTGAATCCTTTCTATGGACCAAACCCCTTAAATGGGTAGCATCCTAGATTGGTGAGCCACCCTAAATCCCGGTGGTGGGACGGTGTAGTCCCTGCCCGGAGGTCACTACGACTTAACTTGAGTAAGTAAGTAAGTAAGTAAAGCATTGTATGAGTAACGGTCTTGGCTAGTGTAAGTCATTGACCTTGAGTAAAAGAGTAATGACCACCTGATTAACCCGGGTGGGTAAAAGAAGCTAACAAGCATTGTGTATGTATTGTAGCAGCGTATTCCGTAAAGGTAAGTATGTATGGTGGACTTGTAATGTCTTCCTTGTATGTATGTATTCTTTGTGATGTAATGTTGTATCATAAATGAAAGCATGTATGTATGTATGTATGAATAAATTGAACTGCATTTATTCGACCAAGTGGTCGGCGTATCCTCGCTAGTACGCGGGGTATGCGGAAGTCATATGCAGCGTAAGCTGAGCCCCTTGGGGCACCATTTTTATCTTACAGGTACCCGAAGATGTTATGGTCATGGTAAGAGACCGGTGGTCATGCTTAGATAGCTAGGGATGAATTGTAGATAGTAGCAAATTGTATAAGGCTTTTAGCCTTTGATGTAGAAGTGTACCAAGCGGTACACCCTTTGTACTTGGAAAGTATGTAGTTGTGAGGTTTGGGTAGATGCTAAACTCTTAATGAGTATGTATAAACTTGAAAGCATTATTATATTGGATTTGGATCTTAGTAAACTCGGTGTATTATATTGTAATGTAATTGTGGAGTATTGTATTGAATGGAGAATTGTAGTACCCGGTTTGTATTAGGAATGTGGATTGTAATTGAGTAGTACTCGGATATTCCGGTCCATCAGACCGATGCTGTAAGTAGTAGTAGGCCTTATTAGTCACGTGGGTGGCTAACAGCATTGTATCACCCACCGTTGTGTAAGTAAGTATCCGCTGCGAAGGTATCTAAGTACGAGGTGATTAGACGGTAATGACGGTATTAGCGGTAGGGGTGTTACAAAAAGTGGTATTAGAGTGAAGTATCGCTCTGATGACTGGAAATACCGAGTTTAGGAAATACCGAGTTAGGAATTAGAAGCTTAGGGCTAAGGGCTGAGTGATAGCGTTAGAGATACGCTAATTAGGAACTCCCGGTGTGTACCGGATACCTACAATACCAGACCCGCCCTCCGCATATCCATTGTGTAACTTGGGAAAGAACGCCAGAGAGAAGGAAAGTCCTCTCATACTCGGAAAGACCCGATCTGGCAGTAGTGAGATATTCCTATAAGGTGAAAGAACCTGTTATATAGTAGATCTCAAGAATTGGAAGTCCCGGAGATGGTTCCCGGTTGAACGACAATACCCGCACTTAATAGCGGTAGAATGAGTACTCCAACCATAAGGAGGCTACAACTTACAACAGCATGAGGCGACATGCTTAGCAGTCGCGAAACCTGGCTAGTCAACCAGCAGCAGGAAAAGAAGCAATAACCGTGCAACAAAATGGAAAAGGAGCAGTAATGGAACCCGAGACATATGTCTGCGGGACAGTAATAGCTAGATGATACCACCAACGGTATGCTAGCTGACTAAGGACATAGTCGGGAGTGGGTAACTCCAAAAAATACAACGCCAAAAAGGTTACAATACCTGGCCAACATAGCTCAGACAGCTACAAGAACATTCACGAGATGTAATCCGACATGACTACAGGAGTAGTGCCTAAATAAGCTAAGGCTCAGTAACCACAGTAAATGTGTGGGAACGAGCAACAGAGAAAATCACAAGGCAAATAAATAAGGATCTCCAAGGATTGGAGAGGTACCCAGATCAACGATTGTCACATCAAGATCACTGAGAAATTACTTAAAAGACCGAGGATCCCAAACATAAATCAATAGATCAAAGGAAGAGTCTACAAGACTACCAAATACGAGTGGAAACCATACCGTGACCGGTATAGGTTTACCCAAAAACCACCAGTACCACGCACTTGCCACGACAAGTGCAGCAAGAACAGGAACATGTAGAGGAACCCTAACACACCACAAGTACTTAATAATGTACCGTGACCGCAATGAAGCGACTACAGGATCACACATCTTAAAAAAAACTGGAAGAATGGAACCTTGGAAAGGCCTAACGGCCCGACCATTGTATTAAGGACATACCAGTCAGCGGGGAGCTGGACTTGGTCAAGACCTCAGACATGGCCATGCCATGAAGAACTTCTTTTAACAACGAACTGTTATTTCAAACCCAAAATTTTCACTCAAAACCACAACCCTTCTTTTAAACCTTGGATTTTAAACCCAAACCAACAGAATTACGGTGAGTATCACAGAATGATACAAGAGGAGTTGACAATAGAATACTTCACCTAGGCGTGCGACGAGCACTACGAGTGTACCCAAATACGGGATGTGGGACGACCGCACTCCAAAGGAGCTTGCGGGCCTGACAGATAGTCGGGTAAGTGGTAACGTACCAACAAGGTACCCTACGTATGTATACATGTAGTGTATGAAACACGGGAAGTAGTCAACTCCGTTCTACGGACCATGAGTAAGTTCATGCCAGAACAGCTGGACACCTCAGACGAGCAAGGAGAAGGAACTCAACTAAGTAATGAGTATAAAAGAACTCAGAGAAGCCATCTGAAGATAAGGAATGAGGATTAGGAAGCGCAAAGAGCGCCGACTAATAAGTATAGACATTGGATATGTCTCAAAGTCTTCAAGCAAATACATAACAGCTGGAAGGGATACCCAGCCTAAACACAGTAAGGAAAATGCCTAATGTGAACATAACGATGTTCAACAAACGGGACAGAGTTCCCAAGAACAATTACCAAGACTACCAGGGAGCATAAACCATCATTGGAGAGATGTTAAACCTAGTGTAGAACACTAGGAGAAATTATAATCAGTCTACCCAAGAACGGGAGACGTTATAACCCTAACGGGGATGTCTCAAAGATGATACCACAAGGCAGTGTAGTGGACACAACGTATCATAAATATTAGCCGGATATAACGGCGTAACCAATAACACCCAGGAGCAATCCTTGAAGGGTGTCTGAGTTAACAACAGTCGAGCAAAGCGTCATGATAAGAGCACGGGAGCTAGAACGAACACTCGGTTAAGACACCGAAGGGATTTCACATAACAGGAAATACCCTCAACCACTAAAAGGCACTGATTAACACCAGATTGCCTAAAGGGCCTCCCATGAACGGAAGCATGATGCCACGACTTGCCATGGAGCCTAGTAATACCTCCAACCTATGGGGTATACAAGGAGTGGAAACATGTATAAGCAGTTTGCAAAGAGCATGGCTCGCAGCAATTTGGCTTAAAAGCCATAAACCAACCACGTCATGTAGACTTAAACGGTTGCAGAACCCACACTATTTAATAACAAAACTTTCCGAAAATGGCCCCATAAGGGAAGAGATGTTATCTCATGCGATGAATAGAGCGACAGCTGAACCACTCAACTTGAACTCAACATAGTGAGTGGCATGGAGTTATGGCCACCTCAGTGTCACTGTCACTGGAGCATCATCCCAGTATACAATTGGCGAGACTTCTAATTACCCTTCATGCCTTCTGTGGCAATGGTAGCACAGAGGCATAGGAATTTTAATGATGACAACCCCGGTCTAGTCCACACCTTGACACTACGGAAATCTGAGGGAAGGTACCTCTCGTTAACTAAAGACCATCGATGCGGTGGAGATGTGAACCCTTAGAAAAGGCTTCTATCTACTATAACAACAAAGCTCGCGCATGTAGTTGTTGCCAAGAGGCAACCGAAAAAGAAGATCTCCAAACCACTATGCCTATAAGAGGCTGGAGAACAACTGTGAAAACCAAGATGGATCGGTTTAGAAGCAAACCCAGAATGGGTATAATGTGGACTGGAAAATCACATCGCTTAAAGAGCATAAAGACTTGAAGGAGTAAGTACACTCCATATGCAACCAAGAATATGGTAAACCTTGTCATGAGACTTATGAGTGGAAACTAACCTCTCAACAAGAACTTTCATTTATCAGTACTAGAGTACTCTTTAATTAGAGAACGGGACCAGAAGACCCTTGAAGTTTCTTGGGATGTCCCGGTGATGTACATGCAAAAGTAAAACTGCACAGCTAGAGCCAATAACTAATGCTCAGCACTGGAAAGATAGTAATTGTCAAAAAACAACCAATGTGAATGCACATTGGGCACCACGAATGGCCAACGCTGAAGAGAGCTTGTAACCCGATAAATTACTTCATCCTTGGTCAACCAGGATACTTGGTAAATTGTATCATAAATGATGAAATAATGTGAGGTAAGCTGACCTACACATGAAACCCAAATTGAAATAAAACATCTCCACAATGGGAAGATAACGACATTGCGGTATGCTATGACAACCGTCATACACACGAACATAGGAAACCCTCGGTGTATTCACACCATAAGGAAAGGGTGCCAACGGCAGTGGCAATGAGTAAAGATAAGCTACCACAGTAATAGAGACCGTAAAAACAATGTTGTATAATGAGTAAGAATACAGTGAGCAACAAGCGACCGCCATGAGGAAGTAGTTAGACAATGACACGGAGTTGTAAGTATGAGATGGCAAGCATAAATATTCATTCCTATCACATAAGTGATTTACTGTCAAGCGTTTACACCTCTGCACTCTGTATGACTGAGTGTTTTGGTATTGCACTTGCGCAGTTAATGATCTTGTGGGATAGCTAGGAATATGGAAAATGTAAATCGTAGTAAATTCTTCCTTTCACCAACGAACATGGAAGAAGCTAATTAAGCAAAAGCTTAGAAACAACCGTGTTGCCTAAGGCCAAACAAGCACAAAGAGTGTAAAACACACTAACAATCACAAGATGTGAATTTCAGTGGAATAAAAAGTGAAAGGAGACTTAAGAAAGTCACTAGAACCGACGCATAGAAAATGCAAGGTCATACAAGTAAAGGACACTTGTACTGAACCAGAAGAACTGGTATATTTCAGAAACTATTGACAACAGAGGAATCACTACAACTAGGTAGTGACTTAACCTCGCCCGACAATAAGTTGGAGGAACATAGTAAATAATCGTGAAAGTACGAATAGTATGTATAATAGATTGCCAGAGAGCTGGTTATAAATCTAAAACCATTGAATTCAAGCACGGTAAAAAGAATACCACACTTGTTAGTAAACCTTATTCCCACAATAGAGGGTAAAAAGGTGATGTGTAGCACGTTAAGGATAACAAGAAGGGTGAATAACCCAAGTTATCAGGGTCGCGCAGCAGAAGCTAGTGGGCCCTAGCTAAGAAGTGTAATACACCTAGTAAGTACGAGATAATGGCTATCAATGCCTTGAAGCCTAATAGGCTAGAACCGAATTGGTTATGAGTTAAATAAACTCCAATATGAATTCTTGGTGCAAGGACTAAACCATGAGTATGGTTAAGACCCTTTGACCAGAATACATTGAATAATAGACCGTAGAGAAGCTAAAATGCTTCAGATTGCCCGAATTGAGTGAACCAATGTTCAATAATAACATATGGTAGATTACGTGGGCGTAATCCCTTTTAAGGGGGGTAGAGTGAAAAACGCTTAGTGTAAATTTCACTTATAAAACACATAAACTATAATGTGCATAGCACAAATGAGAATTGATTTGATGATTGGTGCGTATGTTAAATAAACATACATATTCATTCATATTGTAATTATGGTAATTAGGCACGAGAGATGCAAACACCATAGGATGAATGTACCCATCTTGTAACTCCAGCGTGAGAGTATTAGTAAAGAAGAGTAGAGAAACTCTTGGGGAAATGATAATCCCTATAGTGTATGTCTATTTGAAGTTAGACGTGGCATTACGATGCATGAGTCGGTATAAAACCGATGTAGAACCTAGAGGAAATTGAGTTCCCTAGGTGATTGTTTTGAGACAATTGAGAATGAGTAGTGGACGGAACTCTACAAGTATTGTATCCCTTAAAGAAATAGTACAAAATGATTGTGAGTAGTTGATGAATGGAGCCTAGAAGTAGTGTATTCCTAGGTAAATCATTGGAAGTAAATTGAAGACGATTGAATTCTACAAGTATGGTAATTCTTAGTTAGATTATTTGAGATGATGGAGAGTAGTGGATGGAAGTAGCAGTAGTCGATGAAATGAGCCCATAGGCATTGAATCTCGAAGTAAAGAATTTGGAAGTAGATTGAGGATGATTGATGGACTGAATTCCATCCTTTGGAGATGTATGATTTTGTAATTATGACTAGCATGAGTAAAAAGATAGAAAATGGAAATAATTGAATTATTTGGTTGTTTGAAACTGATGTGGGAAGTCGAACTTGATCCTGATCAGATCAAGGGAAACCGAACACAAATTGGGGTGGAAAGATAGTTCAACACTGATGCTGATCACATCAGGGTCGAATGATTCTTGAAGCTCCCCTTAAGTGGTCACAAGAATCACGCATAGGATAGATGTAATGAACATAAATTGGAATTTGGAGTTGTTATGTTTTAGGAAGATTTCTAATTAGTGGTGGCGAAAGGATTTCCCTTAGACTGGAGAGTGAGTATTTGTTGGAATTTTATACCGGAGAACGGCGGTAGTGTATCATGTTGTATTATTCCAAGGGCAGAGGGACATAGAGGAGTCCTGTGTCTAGATGACCTGAGTGCTTGCGGGATTGTAGTGTGTAATGCATTGCCTTGGGATGGCTTTGCATAGTATGTATGTATAAACCCTGTAGAGTAAAACCAAATGGTTGGTAGTAATGCGGATCAGAGTGATTGTAGTATACTTGCATGGTATGGTATGTAGAGAACTTGAGTAACGGATTTGGGAACTTGTAAGGAGGAGGAATGTATGATTTTTGGCATAGACGTGTCTGAATGAGTAAGTATAGTAATCCTATAACCTTGAGCAACTTTGAGGGCAAAGTTTCTTAAAAGGGGTTGATTGAAATACCCCAAACTTAAATATAGTGATTAAAATTATTCTAATATGGAATTAAGGGCCTAATAGTGCCTAAGTAATATTGGTAAGGAATAAATCCAAAAGAAATGAAGAAACACTTAGAAAGCGAAAAACGATAAATAAGCGTTAAATAACCATATGAGGTATGAGACCTCGGTTAGAGTACTATATGGATTATAAAGGCTTATTCATGCCTAATTAGTGCACGGGAACAATTCCCGAAGAAAACGGATCCAAATAATGTATTAAAACGCTAATAGAGCTTTAGCGCACGTTTTTTGAGAAAACCCGAAAACATGACTTCGAGTGGTCAAACGAACCCGTAAAAATTATAGTTCATTAAATAACTATAAATAATCACTAATGGAAGCTTAATAACCAATAAAATTAAAGAAACGAGAAAATTCCGGAAAACGAGCCCGGTTAGTGAATAGTACCAAAACCGGGTAAATTAACGAGCATTTTCTGTAAAAGACGAAAAATGCTCCAACTAGTAGTAATGTGTGGGGCTGATTTTTAGGAGTCAAATAAATCCCTCACACACACACACTAGCTAACTAATAAAGAAATCAAAAAGCAAAAAGAGAAAAGTACAAAAGTGAAAAGCATACTCTCTCACCTCTTATTTTCCTCATCTCTCTCCTTCCTTCCTTCTCCCCCACCGATTTCTATCTCCTTCTCCCCTTGCAGCTGGCGATTTTTGGAGCACCACCAACCATCCATGGCAGCCCCTCTTCTTCTCCATGCTCTAGTCTCATGTGAGCTCCAAATGCAAAAATAACTACATATTCTTGCTCCTCTCATCATTCTCTACCATTCTCTCTTTTCAAAATCCAAAAATGAGGGATTTCATCTCCATGGGTTTTCCCCATTTGAAGAGAAAATGGCATCAATGTGTAGCTTGGAGTCCCCTCTCTCCATTAAGGTAAAAATCTCCATGAAAAACTCAAGTTTTCTCCATCCTTCTTTGTAACCGATTTTTGCCCCTTTGTAATGCTCTATTTTTCTCTCTCCTTTGAGCATAATTCCAACCTTGCAATGGTGGTGGGATCACCTTCTTGAACCAAGGGCTAAAACCCCTCTTTAAAGACCACAAAGGTAAACCCTAGAATTTGTGTTTTAAGCATTTCAATGAATTAGTATTAATCTAAGGGTTAGTATGTTGATTAAACTTATTTTGTGTTCATTGGGCGATGGGAATGGAGTTTGGAAACTCCATTCCCCATATGACCAATTTGTGCAAGAAAGAGAGAAGGAGGAGAATTGGAAAAGAAAAAAAAGGAATTATGAGCTTAAGGTAAGAGCTCCTTCTTAATGCTAAATTTTAATGCATGAGAGTAATGGGAATGGGTAAACTATTTAAAGAACCCAAAATATTGTATTAGTATTGTAGTTATGGAAGTTTGAGTATTTGTGAACTAGTATTTGAATTGAAGGCCTTGGAGCCAAATAAATTGTGTATGTGTATTGGTATTGTGGATTGAGGAAGTATTGATGAATTGATATTGTTTTGAGTGCTGGTAGGACCCTTGTATGGGTGTGGCTAGTTTAGGAATGATTTTGGTGAGAATGGATATATGTGGATAAGTGAGAATTGTAGGTGAACTATGGCAAAATTTAGTAGGAAATGTGCATTTATGGATGAATTGGTGAATGGGAGAACCAAGGTGTGTATTGGGTTGAGTAGAGATGTTTAGTAACCATGGAGTAGTAGTTGTAGTATGAGAATACTAGGGTGTAAAATCTGTAGCAAAGAGTGTTAAAATGTATTGGGGAAGTTAGAGGAAATAGTGTGCAAGACTTAGGAAAATGAGTGTTGGACTTGTGGATTGATAGTGTAGTTGCTTGGAAATGAACGGGAATGGTAAAATGGCATTAGGACAAAGTGCAAAATGCAAAGAGAAGTGTAGGAATACACAAGTGTGCAAAGTGTGAAAATGAGAATGGAAATTTGTAGAATTTGAGCAAGAAGTTGAGTAAGTAATGGACCATGGATTTAAGGAGTTTTAGTGAGTGTTTAAGTGTGTTTAAACATGTGGAAAGATTATGGAATGATTGGAGGTAGATTAAGGGTTGATTTGGGGTTGAAAAATCAACATAGTAGCAGTTTTTAGCAGGGTTCGGGACCTAGGATATGTACCAAGTCCCGGACCGCACTGAAAAACACTTCAAGAGTAGAAACTGGTATTGGTCCAGGACCTAGGTCCACGACCAAGTCCCGGACCACAATGAAAATATAGCTGAGAGTGTATTATGTGAATGGTCCGGGACCTTGGGTCCGGACCAAGTCCCGGACCGCCCCTAAAATGTTGCCGAAAGTGGTTTTTAGGCTTTAGATGATGGGGGATTGAATGGTAATGGTTTTAGAAGTTGTTAAGGCCTTGTTTGGTGATCATTAAAGGCCCTAAGAAGTGTAAACAAGCTTGAGAAGTGATTAAGAAAGTTGTGAATCTAAGAACATTAAGTTAAACCGAAACAACGGGATAACGGGGTAAGTACGGGAGTAGTAATTATGTATGTATTGTAATGCTTAGTATTAATAGAATCATTTGGCATGTAGTCATTGGTTCGAGAATAAGATTCGAGGAACAAGTGTGAACCAAGGAACAAGGGAACACCCGGTAAAGTAAATCCCGGTGAAAGGTATGATTTCTTCATTCCCTGTATCCTAACCTGGTTACCCCGATTTGTGTGCTTACTTGATCACCTAAATAAGATAAACGCATGAATCGGACTTTAATGCACTTACTTGTTCGTGTACTATATTTGTTCTTGTTATATTGCCTAAAACATTTAGTTTGTATAATTCATGAATGAATGGATGTGGATGAAGTGTATGCGTGAATGGATGTGTACTTGTGTATTGTATTATTCCGGGGTATTGATGTGTTGACTTCTACTAATTCCTAACTACCTAACTCCTAACTTAAGTATTGAGTAAATTGGAATGAGTAGAAGTCCGATATAGCTTCGGCCACACATGAGGATGAGGAGACACAAGAGGTTGGATCCGATTCCTGGCCTGAATCCTTTCTATGGACCAAACCCCTTAAATGGGTAGCATCCTAGATTGGTGAGCCACCCTAAAGCCCGGTGGTGGGACGGTGTAGTCCCTGCCCGGAGGTCACTACGACTTAACTTGAGTAAGTAAGTAAATAAGCATTGTATGAGTAACGGTCTTGGCTAGTGTAAGTCATTGACCTTGAGTAAAAGAGTAATGACCACCCGATTAACCCGGGTGGGTAAAAGAAGCTAACAAGCATTGTGTATGTATTGTAGTAGCGTATTCCGTAAAGGTAAGTATGTATGGTGGACTTGTAATGTCTTCCTTGTATGTAATGGAAATGTATGTATGTATTCTTTGTGATGTAATGTTGTATCATAAATAAAAGCGTGTATGTATGTATGTATGAATAAATTGAACTGCATGTATTCGACCAAGTGGTCGGCGTACCCTCGCTAGTACGCGGGGTATGCGGAAGTCATATGTTGCGTAAGTTGAGCCCCTTGGGGCACCATTTTTATCTTACAGGTACCCGAAGCTGTTATGGTCATGGTAAGAGACCGGTGGCCATGCTTAGATAGCTAGGGATGAATTGTAGATAGTAGCAAATTGTATAAGGCTTGTAGCCTTTGATGTAGAAGTGTACCAAGCGGTACACCCTTTGTACTTGGAAAGTATGTAGTTGTGAGGTTTGGGTAGATGCTAGACTCTTAATGGGTATGTATAAACTTGAAAGAATTATTGTATTGGATTTGGATCTTAGTAAACTCGGTGTATAATATTGTAATGTAATTGTGGAGTATTGTATTGAATGGAGAATTGTAGAACCCGGTTTGTATTAGGAATGTGGATTGTAATTGAGTAGTACTCGGATATTCCGGTCCATCAGACCGATGCTGTAAGTAGTAGTAGGCCTTGTTAGTCACGTGGGTGGCTAACGGCATTGTATCACCCACCGTTGTGTAAGTAAGTATCCGCTGTGAAGGTATGTAAGTACGAGGTGATTAGACGGTAATGACGGTATTAGCGGTAGGGGTGTTACAAGAAGTGCCTCATACTCTTGTTTGATAGCCTGGCACCAACTAGAATATTTGAGAGCTTGAGAAAAAGTGGGGGAATCGGGAACATGATTAGTGGGTGAAGTAGTAATAGTGAGCCAGGCAACCGTACCATCAGTACGAATTAATGGTTTATGAATGTGAGCTTTGGCGCGTGCGAGCATTGGGTGACTAGGTTTTGTATGAGAAGTGGGTAGAGGTGGGGAGAAGTATTAGTAGTAGGCACTACGGAAGAGGAAGTGGTGAAAAGGTCTGTGGAAGATGATGCTAAATGATATATATGTATGATAAAGAGATGAGGGTTGGTGAGAAAGACTGGGGTAGGTACTAGTATGGTCAAGAGATTGAGGAGTTTGATGTACAATAGGCTGAGATGTGAGAGGAGTAGGCATATTGGAAGAGGGAAAGGGGAAAGTAGTATATGTGGTCATGGTAATGTTAGGAAATGATAAGGTAGGTGAAGGTATAGGCAACGGGTGACTAGACGTGAAATAGAAAAATGGAAAGACTGATTCATCAAAGTATACATCACGTGAATCATCACGTGAATTATATAGACAACTTAAGTCTTTTGCTAAATAGAAATAGCCCTTGTGCTGTGACTGTAGCCCAAAAATACACATTGAGAGCTACAATAAGAGAAATGTGACGTGATATGGCCTTAAATTTGACCAGACTGCACAACCAAACACTTATAAAAAGGTGTAGTCAGAGGTTGTCTGAAAAATAAGCTGATAAGATGTCTTGCGATGGGTAAAAGTAGATGGAGTTCAAATCAAGAGATATACTGCAATAAAAAAAAGAAGGCATGGTTCCAGTACATAAAAGGAATAGAAAAATGATGCAGCAAGGCTAATCTCCTGTCAACAATAGTTCTATGTCTATTCTTAGTGCTTCCATTCTAAGCATGAGCATAAGGACATGTGAGACGGTGGACTATCCCAAGTTGTTTGAAGAAAGGAATCAATGGTTTAAATTCACCACCACCATCTGTCTGAACTTGCTTCTCTATGACATTAAATTTAGTTTTCACATAGGCCAAAAATTTCTTAAATGCATTAATAACATAAGACTTGTGAGGAAAAGTAAACAACCACATATATTTAAAGTAAGCATCCATGATAGACAAGTAAAATATGCAGCCATCAGATTCTAGTAAAGGGGTAGGTCCCCATACATCCATAAACAATATCATAAAGGATTTGATGGAATGAGAAATAGAAGGGGGATAAACTAGAGAGTGAGTTTTCTTAGATCTAAACTGTTGAAGATTGTAAGCTATAGGCTAGAGTTTAGCCTGCGTGTTAATGCTATTTTGATTGGCAAACTCAGTTTCATACTGACAAGCACAAAAAGACCAATACTAGAAGATGCGGTCAGTCCTAAACCGAGAGAGCAAAGAAAGAAGATAGAAGATATTAAGTAAGATTTTATCTATCTATTAAAGATAAATAAAATCTTCGACGATGACTTGTAACTTAAAAACTCGATATCTATAAAACAAGTTGAGAGACTAGGGTTAAAGGTCAAGGTTTTACGGATTAGAAAAACCGAGTGGAAAACACGGGAAACAAGACAGGGAGTCTTATGTGAAGTGATTTACAGCATTGTAATATCGATCTGGGTTTATGATCTGAAGTTATCCACGGGGTAGAACTTCAGGTGCTAGGAGTTAAGGGATAGATGTTTCCAAACGTGATCTGAGTAATTGTACTCGTGAGAACATAAGGAAGTGCAGGTTGTATGTGCTTTACTTGTATCAGGTGTGATACGTGTTTTATGTGAAAGTCAGTTAAGTTCTTCGGTTATTCCTGTTCTCTGTTCTTCGTCAGTCGTATACTAAGGCGCATTATACACTAGCGGTAGGATTTTACAATTGGTATCAGAGCAAGGTTACCCTCACTTCGAAGAAACTTCTTCAGGGTAGATCGAGATGAATTCCTACAGCGTTAAGCCTCCAAAGTTGACGAAGTTCAACTACACCAGCTGGTGTGAACAGATGGAAGATCAACTGATATCCATCGATCTACAATTGTGGGACATAGTCACTGATGGCGACCTAAAACCCAAGTTCGAGGAGAACGGAGTTACCAAGGAGAAACCTAAGGCTAGCTGGAGTGAAAACGACAACAAGATGATCAGTAAGAACAGGCAAGCACAAAGGATCATAATGTCATCGTTGTCAGACTCAGACTAACAAAAGGTGTTAGGATTGTGCACCGCTAAAGAGGTATGGGAATTCCTTAAAACCGCATATGCGGGAACTGATTCGGTGAAAAAGGCTAAAGGAAAGCAGCTTAAAAGACAGCTTGATAACTTCAAGATGTCAGACGGTGAGACCATATCTGAGACACTGGAGAGATTTGACAAGATTTTGTGTGAGCTCAAGGCTGTCGGGGTAACTCTTGACAATGATGTGGTGAATGAGAGATTTCTGGATAGTCTCGATAAAGACTGACTGAACTTTGCCACATTGTTGGAGACCACGAAGGATTTATCAAAATTATCTTTTGAAGAGATGGGCTCAGAACTGACCGTTTACGAGGGAAAGATGAGAGGGGAACTGGCAATTCCAGGTGTGAACAAGGACCTGGCACTGAAGGCCAAGAAAGTATCAAATGAAAAAGAGAAGGAAAGTGAGAATACTGATATGGATGAGGAGATTACCATGATTGCCAACGGAATTAGGAAAATATTCGGAGGAAAGCGAGGGTCGGGGTCTAGATTTGATAAAACCAAATTCAAGAAAGACCAGATTATATGCTTTAGGTGCAATAAACCAGGACATGTGGTCAAAGATTGCACACTAAAACTGAAAGAAAATTTCCATGACAAAGTTAAGAAGTTTACAGAAGCAGCAGTTGCAGCATGGGGGCAAGACGTCTCAGATACAAACTCAGAAACAGAAGAAACAGCCGAGGTGTGTATGACGGCCATGGTCGAGGAAGATGAAGAAGTAAGTGCGGCATCAGACAAGGACTTTTGCATGATGGCTAGTGAAGACTGGAAGAAGGTTCTTGAGGCAGATGAGGTAAGTCCTGAACTCATCGAAAGTGCTTTCAATTCCTTATCTAAGAAAGAGATCTTTAACTTGCTAACTACTGTTGTTGTTAAAATTAAACTGCTTGAATCTAAGTTGTCTAAATTAGAGGTGCCTAAGGAACCTGTCATGGAAAACCAAGTTAAAGTAATTCCTCAAATAAAGTTCGTAAAACCCTTGGTAGAAAGGATTGAGTGTTTACCTGAATGGGCACAAACTGAGTTTAGGTATCTTCAGAAAGGTTGTGAAAATTTGAAAAAAGAAAATAAGACCTTGACAAACAAGTTGTCAGGAATCTTGAGAGAAAAAGAAATATATTCCCATCGGAATCCAGTTTGGTACACAGGAAAAGCCGATCTAACACAAATGTTGATTGGAAAGAAAAGGATAGAAACATCAAATTCATCAAACATATGCAAAACTCCTAGCCCTCAAAACACTAGGACTAAGTATTTCTATCAGTTTTGTCATAAGCATGGTCATAGTATAGGTTTCTGTAGAGCCTTAAATTCTAGACGTATCCCTCGTACATCCAGAATCTATTCTCAGTCTAGAACTGACCAAATTAGAGACAATTCTTCGTATCAAAAGAAAACCACAATCAGACAAGTTTGGGTACCTAAGACTAACAAGTAATTACTTGCTCATAGGCACTAGCAGCTACACAATACGACAATTGGTGGCTGATGGATAGCGGCTGTTCAAGACATATGAGTGGTGATAGAGGGAAGTTCAACACTCTAGTTGAACAACGAGGAGGAAAAGTAACTTTTGGCAACAATGGGAAAGGTAGAATAATCGGAGTTGGCACGATTGGAAAAGAACATTGCATTGATAAAGTTAGTCTTGTGGAAGGCCTCAGTCATGATCTACTTAGCGTTTCACAAGTTTGTGATAAGGGTCCATCCGAGGTTGTGTTTGATTCTAACGGTTTTCAGATACGTAACAAGGCAACACAGGAAGTTTTGCTCCAAGGTTGTAGAGTAGGTAATCTCTACATGGTAGACGTTAGTGATCAGAGTGATTTATCATGTCTCATGGTCAACGAAGAGGATGCATTGCTGTGGCATCGAAGGCTGGGGCATGCACATCATCGGTTAATCAATAAACTCAGGATAAAAGGTTTAGTGCATGGACTACCAGAGAAGAGACTTGATCACAGCACGATTTGTCAAGATTGCGCTTTGAATAAGCTTACACATGTTTCACACAAATCTAAGGGTATGGTCAGCAGCACTAAAGTTCTAGATCTACTTCACATGGATTTAATGGGGCCTATGAGAGTACGAAGCAAGTCTGGAAATAGATACGTTTTGGTGGTTGTCGATGATTACTCGAGGTATACTTGGATTATTCTGCTTCATCACAAGGATCAGGCTTTTAATGAAATCAAAAACCTGACTTACAACTTCAGACTCAAACTGAGAGTACGGTAAAGTGCATACGCACTGACCAAGGAACGAAATTCCTTAATCAGAGAATGTCTCAGTTCTGTACTGATACATGGAATAAACCCATACTTACTCTGCAGCCAGAACACCCCAGCAAATGGTGTTGTAGAACGTAAGAATAGGACTCTTCAGGAGATGGCTCGTACTATGCTGAACAGCAGTGGGCTTTCATCTAGCTTTTGGGGGAAGCTATCAATTCTGCTTGCTATATACTCAACAGAGCTCTTATTCGACCCATATTGCTTAAGACTCCTTACGAATTGTTCAAAGGTCGTAAACCGTCTATTACACATCTTAGAGTGTTTGGCTGCACATGTTATATTCATAATAATGGGAAAAATCAATTGGGAAAGTTTGATAAGAGGAATGACATTGGAGTTTTCCTTGGTTACGCTATGCAGAGCAAGGCATATCGGGTTTTCAACAAACGAACTCTTGTGGTAGAAGAATCCACAAATGTTAAGTTTGATGAGAACAATTTTGGAGGAAGGTCAAGTCAAGGAGTAATCGAGGATCTGTTTCAGGCTAAAGATGGAGTCGTTTCCCTTGATGATAGTTCAGGAGGAGATTCAGAAGAAGAATTGACTCAAACCGAGACATCACCTCCATCAGTTCCGAACTCAGAACAGCCTCTGACTGTACCAATCGACACTAATGCTTCTCAAAGACAGACAACAGAGGCACCTCATCGCTTGACGGCTAGGAATGCTCCAGGCATTGACATCACAAATATTCTGTCAGACTTGGACACAGGAGTGAGAACTCGATCTACCACGCAAAACTTCTGCGCCTTCTTTGGTTTTGTTTCCACAACAGAACCTAAAACTGTGAAAGAAGCATTGGAGGATGAGAGCTGGATTAATGCCATGCATGAGGAGCTGAATGAGTTTGTACGAAATGATGTGTGGGAACTTGTTGTTAAACCAAAAGATCAAAATTATTGGAACCAAGTGGGTCTATAGGAATAAGCTTGATTCAGAAGGACACATTTCAAGGAACAAAGCACGATTGGTGGCCAAAGGTTACAATCAATAAGAAGCTTTGGATTTTGATGAGACCTACGCTCCAGTTGCTCGCCTTGAGGCTATCCGCCTTCTCATTGCGTTTGCCACATTACACAAATTCACTCTTTATCAAATGGATGTGAAGTGTGCGTTCTTGAATGGAAATCTCAAAGAAGAAGTATACGTCTCTCAGCCTCCTGGTTTTGTTGATCCAGAGAAACCTGATTATGTGTTTCGATTGAAGAAAGCTCTATATGGTCTCAAGCAAGCGCCGAGGGCCTGGTATGAGCGGCTAACATCCTTTCTTCTACAACAAAATTTTGTACGGGGAAAGGTGGATCGCACGTTGTTCATCAAAGAAAACGGGGCAGACAAGCTGTTAGTACAGATCTATGTAGATGATATTGTTTTTGGTTCTACCAGTTCCAGTCTGACACAAGGCTTTGCTTCTATGATGACCAAAGAATTTCAAATGAGTAACATGGGTGAGCTCACCTTCTTTCTAGGACTCCAAATTAGGCAGACAGCAGATGGAACGTTCATCAGTCAGACAAAGTACACACTTGAGCTTTTAACCAAATATAAATTCCATGAGAGCAAGCCGATGCTTACGCCAATGTCTACCACTCTCAGACTAGGTCTGGAGCCTGATGCAGAGTCCACGGATCCCACGGTTTATAGAGGAATGATTGGTTCACTGCTCTATCTTACAGCTAGTAGACCAGATATAATGCAAAGTGTCTGTTTCTGTGCACGGTTTCAGGCTCATCCAAAAGTACCCCATGTCAAGGCCGTGAAACGCATCTTTCGTTATCTTCAAGGGACATCATCACTTGGTTTATTACACTGCAGAATCACTGCCTACTCTTGCTGCATACACGGATGCTGACTTTGGAGGCTCTCTTACTGATAGAAAGAGCACCACGGGTACTGCGCAGTTCTTTGGATCAAATCTGATAGCATGGTCGTCAAGGAAACAAGCATCTGTTGCTCTGTCCACAACTGAGGCTGAATATGTAGCTGCTGCTGCGTGTTGTGCACAAATCCTGTGGCTATAGACAACTTGAAGACTATGGCTCTCTTTTACACCCGTCCCAATCTATTGTGACAACACGAGTACCATTGAGCTTACAAAGAATCCTGTTCATCACTCACGGTCTAAACATATAGATATTCGTCATCACTTTATTCGAGATCATGTTGAACACGGTACCGTCATTCTACTTCACTGTTCGACAGACAAGCAGTTAGCTGACATTTTTACCAAGCCCCTACCAAGAGAAATCTTCGAGAAACTTAGGTTTGAGATAGGCATGGTTGACACGAAGTGAGAATTTGTTTTCTTTTTCTTTCTTTCTTTCTTTCCACAGTTTAACAATTTCAGTTTTAAACTAAGGTCGTTGTAATTCTTTTTCATCTCGTTGTTTTTAGTGTTGAGAATGGTCACATCTGTTTCATAACATTGTTATCACAGTTCTTAATGGGTTTTTACATAATCAATTACCATATTCTGTGATTAATAGTTTTGTGTTCCAAGTAGTTTTCATTTTATGAGATCATAACTGATATACGCCTTAATACTTTGGGAATTAATTTACCCTCCGATGTTAACATGGATCATAAGTATACATACAGTGTCATGCTTGTATTCATGAATGAACTTGGTTTGAAGGATAGAATGGTGGTATGAACAAGGCAAGAGATTCCGCTACTCACAGTTTGATACTCAACGCTCTAATTTAAACAAAACAGGAAAGAGAAAACAGAATTGGCCTCTCTTATCTGGCTATTAAGTCTTTAAGGGTGCCTTATCACCTAACTTCCTAAGGGCAACTGCTCTGGGCAAGTTGACCCAACGCTGCTACAAAGATAAGGAGTAAAAGTCGAGTCCCTGTTTGTAACATGAAAACAAAATCTAAAGGAGGAGTTTTAAAGAACAGACTGTGAGCATGAATCTGTGGCGATGAAAGGTTCAGTGGAATAAGACTGTACTTCTCGCCCCTTGCGATTCAATGGAAAGTGAAAGAAAGGAGGAACTCTTTCTGTAATACAAGTGTGCCACCGTATATGTGCATATATCCATGAACCACGGAGAGTAAACTTTCTCAATTTGGTAGGTTGTACTATTTGATCTCCTTGGATACCCCACTCAACTACTTAACTTATTGTGGTACATTGTGTTGTGTGAAACTCAGTCTGGAACTGAGATAGTATGTTTAGTAACGGTCTCTTACATTCACTTCGCTCCATTTTTTTAAAAACAAAATAATAAGGGAAGAAAATGGTATCATCTCTCACTGTTGCTAAAGACGTTTGATATACTTTCTTCATTTTCTCTCACTCACTACTCTCTCTGTTTTCAAACGCAATTCTCCTTCCTATCATCTCTCTTTGCCTCGAATCGAACTCGGATTTTCTCACTACTGGCTATGGATTCCTTCGAACATCTACTTGTTGACGAAAATGTTCGCCCACTAGCTATGGAGAAGCCAACTGAACAAGAAGTTTCGCAGCCCATTCCCGATTCTACCTCAAAACCCTCTCCCGATGAAGACTCTCCAAACCCTAATGCTGAAGCAACGATCCTCAGTGACAGTGCTTCCTCGGCAACCCCGACAGAAGAGGACCTCCAATCTCCACCTACGACTACTACCAGACGTGGACTGCGAGATCGCTCCAAGAAAGCGCCATCTACAACTGGGCATACCCCTGCGCCGTCCTCAAAGCGCAAGGTCGCAGATTCTCCTGCTCAACAATCCCGCTCTTCGAAGCGCAAGAAGTCTGTGGGCAAACTTCTGTCCAGAGCTAAGGCAAAGGCTTACAATCTTGAACGATCACAAAATCCAAGTCGCGCTTACCCTCAGAAGCCTGTCTTCGGTCGTGCCCTACTCGAATCGGACATTGTTCCTGGTAAGCTGATAGACTGTGACTGGCTGGAGAATAACTCTTTAGAGTCTTTAGGAGATGCCTTGCGTTTCCAAGGTTGGGATAAATTGTTTAAGTCTGAGACTGTGTATTACCCCGAATTTCTGTTTCCATTCATTCAAAACATGGAATTTGTATCTCCCTTTGAATTCAAGACTGAAGTTGCTGGCAAGAAAATGATTATTTCACCTGCATGGCTTGCTATGATGTTAGAAGTTCCCCTAGATGGACTGGCTGAATTTAATCCACAGAAAATTGAGGTAGCGCCCCATACCGAGGTAGTCGATCACTTTGCCCTGTCTCGCGTGAGTTCTAGACTCAAGCACTACCCACAGAGGGATTTAGCAATCTTGCCCCGTCTGTTACATATGATTACCTATCAATGCCTTCTTCCACGGTCTGACATGAGGGACAAGGTTACACCAGCGGATCTTGCGGTTATGTGGTGCCTTGATAGGAAGATACATCTATCTCTGCCTAGGATAATCATTTCCCATCTGAGAACTGTCATTAACAGCTCCAAGCCATCGATTCCTTATCCGTTTTGGCTAACAAAGGTGCTCAGGTTTCATCAGATTTCTCTGGAAGATGCCTTCTCCATCCCTGCTCAACCAACGAGCTATCTCGCTTTGGCTACTCTTTCCAAGATGGGGATGGAACTCTCCGAGTCTGGATGGCAACTCAAACAAATAGGACCACACACCGCCAAGACTGAGAAGCAGGTTGTTCAAGATCCAATGCTGCAATCTTGCAGTCAGTTCTAGACTCAGTCCAGGCTTTGGAGAAGCGGGTAATGGCACACATGGCGAGGCTGGAAGATAAGCTAGATACTCTTATGCCGGTGCCAAATTCTGAATCTTCTGAGAAACTGTAATGATTGTTTGTGACTGTAATTGGTTCTTGAATTTGTTGGGTATTGCTCTTTTTGATGAGGCAAAAGGGGGAAGTGTTGGAAGTCTTTGAACTGCTCTTGGTCCTTATTTTTTTGTGTTGGTACATGAATAGTGGTGGATGGCCGAACTTCAAACTTTATTGTGATTAGCACGTACTAGCTTTGTGATACTAGCCACATTTTGGATTTACTAATGCTACAATCTTATTTTCCGCTTGACTGCATTCTTGAATATTGCTTATGCTAAGTCTTTCCACTAATGCTTACAAATCTCTCTTTCGTTATTACTACAATTATTGTCATGAACCACTTTTTGAAAGGTTGTGAGTGTTATACCAAGTACAGATTAACTGGAAGACACGCGAAATTGAGGGGGAACGGTTTCATGCTAAGCTATCTGAGTACAAGACTCAGGGGGAATCAATCCAAGCTGTTCAAGACTTCAATGGTTTGCCGCATCAAAAAGGGGGAAACTGTTAATGCTATTTTGATCGGCAAACTCAGTTTCATACTGACAAGCACAAAAAGACCAATACCAGAAGACGCGGTCAGTCCTAAACCGAGAGAAAAGAAAGAAATAGAGAAGATATTAAGTAAGATTTTATCTATCTGTTAAAGATAAATAAAATCTTCGACGATGACTTGTAACTTAAAAACTCGATATCTATAAAACAAGTTGAGAGACTAGGGTTAAAGGTCAAGGTTTTACGGATTAGAAAAACCGAGTGGGAAACACGGGAAACAAGGGGATACATTGAGTCTATGTACGATTTACTTTGTAATATCGATCTGGGTTATGATCTGAAGTTATCCACGGGGTAGACTTCAGGTGCTAGGAGTTAAGGGATAGATTTTCTAAACGTGATCTGAGTAATTGTACTCGTGAGAACATAAGGAAGTGCAGGTTGTACGTGCTTTACTTGTATCAGGTGTGATACGTGTTTTATGTGAAAGTCAGTTAAGTTCTTCGGTTATTCCTGTTCTCTGTTCTTCGTCAGTCGTATACTAAGGCGCATTATACACTAGCGGTAGGATTTTACACTACGGATTTGGGATTAAGGTCGCTTGCTTATGGGATAATGGTCAGGATTATCAAGTATCCAATGTAGTAATGTGCAAGAAGAGTGACAACAATATTCACTCGATTTAGTCGTAAATGACCTAGTCCATAAGAGGTATTATAAAGGTTCTTAGTAAGAGAAGTGAACAACGATGAAGACACCAAAAGTATTTGCGAGTATTGAGTATGTCTTCGCTAATTTGTATGGTATCAATAAATGTACATTGATTGATATTTATAGGGAAGAGGACGAAGGAGTTCATGCACCTTTCGACTTCATTGCTCACTTGCTAGCCGGGTTGATGACACTGGGTGTTCTTTGAGATGGGGCTGACGTCACCTTGATTAAGTCAATTTGTCAAAGACAAAGCTTCCTCACTCTGTTTGGGGTCACCCATCTTTAATTACGAAGAGGACACTTGCTATCTTGTGGCATTAATGGTGTGTCAGAGAGGCGCGTGTGAGTTGGTAACCTCGAGTACCTAGGGCGGTAATGATGGGTTGTCCAATGAGATTGATTGGACACGATGACAGAGGGATACATGCTAGGTCATCAGTGCTTTCTTGTGATGCAAGAGGTCGACTGGGGTTTCTATCGGTGGGCACCCGCCTATCCTTTTTCAGTCTTGATCCCTGGCGGGATTGGTTTCCTGAGCTTGATGTTCGTCAGATGGGATAATGACTAGCCCGGGTCTTTGTACATTGATCGATGGCTTATTGCTTGGGCATGTGTGGTTATAGGGGGAAGTGTGGTTAATACTCTTGGTAATACGGTTTTGAGGCGTGATTGGTCACACCAAACCAACACTAGTCCCCCAAGTACTACTTTCGGAGCTTGCAAGGGAAGCATGACTTTTAAGGAGTTTGTGTGGACCTTCTTCTTGGGGTTTTGTGAGGGAAGCAAGGTCTATTTTGTTTGTTCATAGGGACCCTTGATGCGAGTGTTTTTGTCATGCTTCGATCAGTTTGTCTAGTTTTTGTTCGCGTTTGACTTGGTTACTTGGGGTTGTGTTAGGAGGGGTGTGGAGCTCAAAGTATTTGTTGATGGGACAAGATGTTTAGGTTGGGAACCTCGGATATAAGGTGTTTTTTGGTTGGTGGGGAATCTGGCCTTGTGTGCGGCTTAGAGCTGGGGCGTGTTTTTTGGTTTGTGCGGGTGGTTCTCCTGGTATCCACTAGTCCCCCAAGTTTGACTTTCGGCGGTTTATGGACGGGAAATTGAACTTTCACTTATGCTTTGGTTGTGCAACGTGGCGTGCAACGAGCGTGCTTTGGAAAGTGGAGCGTCAGGTGATGAGATTGGTGCGAGTTGATGGGACTGGCGTGAAGTGATGGCTGGTGTGAGGTGAAACTTGAGTCAGTTACTGCGGGCGGGTTACCGATGTGTTTTACTCTTGCTTTGGACAAAGGTGAATGCTTGTAATGTGCCAAATGGCCTATTTTTATTGAGGTGTTCGAGCGGTCAAGTAGGGTGGTTGTGTCGCGATTGTTTCATTAGTCTTGGCCATAAATACAGTTGTGTGTGAGATAGATCATTGTATCGTTATTTTGTAAGATGTACTACCCTTCATTTGTTTGCTTGCTAGTTGTGATGGATGGCTATGTTGCCAATGTTTTTTGAGACCGTTGTCTCTTTGAGGGGGCCTATACGCGGTTGTGGAGCATTGTACATTTGGTTCTTCTAGGTCGGCTGGTTTTGTGGCAGATGGTCTCAGTAGTGGAGTTGGAGTTGCCGAATGCCGGAATGTTGGTGGTGTAGGTGAGCTTTGGATGGGGATTTGATTCTAATAATGTTGGTTGAGGTGGGATTGCCACCGATGGGGTGAGGGAGTTGATCCTAAAGGATCTATCATTTGTCTTGTAATGGTAGTGGTCTTTTCAAGACGCTGAATCGGCATTTTGATCGTACCTTCATCATTATGGAATTGTCGAATGCTTGAATGTTAGTGGTGTAGGTGAGCTCTGGATGGGGATTTAATTCTAAAAATGTTGGTGGAGGTGGGATTTCCACCGGTGGGGTGGGGGTTCTGATCCTAAAGGATTTATCATTTGTCTTGTAATGGTAATGGTCTCTTCAAGACGCTGAATTAGCATTTTGATCGTACCTCCATCATTTTGGAAGTTTTCTGGGGCCTGGTCGGGGTGGTGCTCCCATAACACGGCTGGGACGGGGAAAGTAGGATGGGTCTTCAGGCGCCTCCTGTCTTCGTTGGAAGGTACAACAGTGGTGGTGTACCTGTTTTGTTCAGCTGCTATCTCAATTGACGTCAAGGGTTCGCGGGGGGTGGTATGGGGTGTGAGGTGGGGAGGTTTCGGCCAAATCTTCCTAGTGTGAAGTCGAGGTTCCTAGTTGTGTACGACTCGGGTTGTCCCTTCTGTCTTCCGCCTCCTCTGTCTTTATGCATGCCCCCGTTTTCTTCTTAATTGAGATACGTTTGGACTAACTAGTGGTCATGGCGGGGGCTATGTTAGCCCTTGTCGCTATGTGTTTTGTTGTAGTCTTCATGCTTGCTTCGTAATGTAGCAAGATCACAATTCATGTAATATATATGATAAATAAGAACAGTTGATACCTTTGTTGGTGTTTGACGAGTGTTGAGCTGCGTATATATATTTTCATTAGCTGCGAGGGTGAGGGTTTACTTGTTCTCGGCTTCGCTTTTTAGAGTGAGGGGTGAGATATGGCTCGATCCTGACTTCATTTTCTACCTTAAGAATGTGGGGATGAGGGCTGGCTCGATCCCGACTTCATTTTTTACCTTAAGAATGCGGGGTGACGGCTGGCGCGATCCCGAATGCATTTGTACCTTAAGAATGTGGGGGTGAGGGCTGTTCGATTCCAACTTCGTTGCTTTTAGAATGCGGGGGTGAGAGCTAGCTCAATCTCAGTTTCATCGATTTTGAAGGATATCACCCTTTTGCTCCGCTAACCAGAAAGGGTCCTATTGCCTTCAGGAACAGGAGCTACCTAGCCAGCCGGCAAGCGTCAATGCTCGAACCGGGGACTTGTTTATAGGGACTTAGTTTGTAGGGAAACACTCTAGGGTCAATCACAATTGTAGCGAATCTCCTACGAGGGGTATTTTTTCTTCAGGAAATGTTATTTCCTGGCCAGCCGGACGACATATTATGACAATCTGGGGGACTATAGCGCGTATAGGTGGCAAGACTCTGGCGTCCCGTGGGTTCAACCAGGCTTACAAATTAAAGCTAGAGGAGCCGAACATGATCCTGTTGTGAGGTCAGGCTCATAACTCAAACTGGTGAAGCCAGGTTAACAGACCCTGCTGGTTAGGCTGACATGTCACGTTGATTGATCAGATCAAGCTAATAGGTTCTATTGAGAAATTAGGCTCATAGATCAAGCTGATGGAGCCAGGCTGATAGATTCTGCTAGGGGCTGATGAATCACGCGGGGTGATTCTGTGCCCAATGTTGTTAACTGAGGAGAACACACATGTAGTGCGCGTGCGCCGCGCATGTTATGTGTGAAAGAATGAATCATACATGGATTGTGATAACGAGTTGCATGTGTGTGACACTATTATTGATGCAAGCGTGGGTAGGTGATTCATGTTGTGTTCGTGTGAGTGAGTTGTGCATGCTATCGTTTGAGAAAGTCATACATGCTATACTGAGTGCGTCATAGATGCTATACTAAGTGAGTCATACATTTTATTTTGAGATGGGTAACAGATGTTTTTATTACTTGGAACGAGTTATGCATGCTGTTTTGGGATGCAGTAGGAGCATCATACAAAAATGACAGGATTAGATACCTGATTAGTTTGGTAATTGGCATAGAGCGAACCGAGCGGTTGCTTTTGAAGCTATCATGGTCGTAATGTATTGCATGAGAGTGCAGAATTACCTATGGGTAGAACCTATTGAGTCATTTGGCGTACCAGGAGTTGGATATGATTCTGTTGTCATGATCGAGAAGTCAGTATGAAGCAGGGCTGGTTCGTTCGGAGACGATGAATGGGCCATCCCATTTTGGTTGTAGTTTGAATGGGCTGTCGACCATTCGTAGGACTAAATCCTCTTGTGTGAATGCTCGGGGTTTTACTTTCTTGTTGTAATACCGGGCTCCCTGCTGTTTGTCGTGCTGTAGCCGTATGAGGGTGATGTCACGGGTTTTGTTTATGAGATCGATCTTGGCATGGATGTGACCGCTGTTACTTCGTTTGTCAAAGTATCTTATCCGAGTGCTGAAGATCATGACTTTTGTTGGGATAATAGCGCTTGTTCCGTATACCAGCTTGAAAGGGGTCTCTCCATTTGGCTTTCGCTCGGTGGTGCGGTAGGACAAGAGTACCTGAGGTAAGAGCTCAGTCCAAATGCCTTTCCTTCCCGATAGACACTTCTTGAGGTCTCGCATGAGATATCCATTTGCTTGCGGGTGCACAACAGAGGCAAATATGAGGTTAATGGCGTGAGTGTCACAAAACTCGATGAAGGACTTGTAGTTAAACTGTGATTTGTTGTCAGTGATGATGATGCGGGGAATTCGAAGCGACACAGTACAAACCGGAATCCCCCGAGTGAGGTAGTGGGTAAGGGGCCCACTATGTCAATTCCCCATTGAGCAAATGGGCACGGGTTGAGAATTGTTGCAACTCTACGGGAGAGTAATTGATTCTTCTAGCGTGTACTTGGCATGCGGCGCACGTCTGTACGTGGAGTTTGTAATCACGGACGAGGGTTGGCTAGAAGTATCCGGCACGGGTGATTTTCTTGGCGAGAGCTCGGTGCCGAGGTGTTTTTCACATAATCCTGAGTGGATTTTGTTGATCAGGTGGGCACCCACTTTGGGTAGGATGCCACTGATGGCTGGCTTAGAGAAGCTTCTTTTGTAGAGCTCGCCCTTCAAGAGAAATAAGTGGTTAGCGTGGCCTCTAAGCTTTTTGGCCTCGATTTTGTGGTTGGAGGTTTGTCATCGATCAGGTAGTCCATGATTGCGGTCGTCCAGCTGTCATGTCTGTTAATCCCTTCGACGCTTAGGATGTTTGGGGCGGATATGCTTGATGTATTTTTAACTTAAATTAGGACATGTCTGGTTACACCTTCACACGAGCTGGCTAGCTTGAAGATAACATCGGCCTCTAGGTTGTCTCTACGGGGAACATAGTTTATTTGGAATGAGTGAAAGGAGTCCTTGAGTGCTATAGCCTGGGTTAGGTATCTTTGGATATCGCCGTCCCTTGCTACTAAGCCTCCGGATAGCTGTTGGGTAACCAAGTGGGAGTCGCTGAACACCCTGACATGGCCGGCGTTGAGGGTAAGACGTAACTCCAATCCGGTAATGAGCGCTTCATACTCGGCCTCATTGTTGGTTGCTGCGAATCCGAGTGGGATCACATATCAGGTTGTGTGGCCATCGGGTGACCTGATTAGGATGCCTGTGCTGCATCCTGCTTTCTAGCTGGAACCATCGATGTAAAGCGTTTGTATTGGGAGGGCGTCGGTGGGCTCCAAAAAGGGTGGCAAAGTTCTTCTTCGTCAGGAAGTCGGCAAGGGCCTGATCTTTTATAGCGGGTCATGGCTGGAAGACGATGTCGAACTCGAATAGATCCAGGGCCCATTTAACTAGACATCCAGAGTGGTCCGGCTTCTGAATGGTTTGCTTGAGTGGGCAGTTGGTGCGGACAATATATATTTCAATGTCCCTGGAAGTATGGCTACAATTTACGACAGTGATAGCCAGTGAGAGGACCATCTTTTCCATATGCGGGTATCGGGTATCGATTTCAAGGAGGGTCTTGCTGGTGAAGTGGACCAAGTGTTATACCCAAAATTTTGACCATCGGGAAAAGTCCTAATGCATAAAGGCAAAGTCAAGATAAAACGGTCAAATTGCATTAGGCTGGGATTTTCTAAGGATATTCTCGTGACTTTCTATTTTGGAAAAATTACCTCCCCACCCATGATGTTTGGCGAAATTACATACCCCACCCATGTGGTTTCAAAAATTACTTTCCCCACCCATGTGGTTTCCCCTTTTTTACTGTAACACCCCTACTATGCACATCACATTATTTGAACTCGCAGCGGAATATAAACAACTGAACAGTAACTAAACGAATGGTGCTACAACGCCGTCAACCACCCACGTGGTTAACAAGGCTGAATAAATACAAGTGTACCGGTCTGATGATCAGACTCCCGAGCATAGAACTAATAACCATATATATACATCAACAAAATACCGAGTGTTTACATAAATCCTTCACTGTATACCGTCACTGTAAACTGTCATAACCAAGTATATAATATGCCACGGGAGCACAGGCGCATCCCGGGCTAACATCCAAAAGTACTCAAAGTAAAATACATCCTAGGATCTAGAGCCACTCCGCTTCTTCGATCCTCATCCTGCAGTAAAAGAAATATGGATCCCCCGAGGGGGTCAGCAACCCTTGGCTGGCATGGCTAACACGCAGCCCATCGGCTACCGGGATACGCGCAACCAATTGTCATGATGACATGGCATTCATTTTAAAACACACAATTTGTACATATATATCACATCATGGGTATTGTACACAACATCACATACATCACACAAGAGCAATTCCTTATAGGAAGAGAACCAACACAGTTAGTCCCCATTGAGAGCCTAGAGAATGTTGCCATGCTCATGCTTAGCTCGTTACATACTCGTTACCGTTTGGTTAGATTGAACGGTTAACTTAACACAAGGTGCCTTGGATATAGTGATCCAAGCACACCGAAATAACACATAGTATGCCCCTGTGGCCCGACGTGAGTCAGTAAAATAGCCTTGGTTAAGCTAAAGGGAAGGTTGGAAACCAAATTGGAAACACAACCATAACATACAGAGAGAATCGAACCGGTTATGACATCGACTCCCATACTCACACGCGTGGTCGGAACAGACCGGACTCCTCACTTCCCCCGTTAGCCCTTGTTAGTAGTTCATCATTGAACTCCACAAACAATTCACAATAATAGGTCAAGTCTTGTTAGACACACACAAGGGAAGAGAGAGTCATACTTAACAACATAATAATATTTAACAACTGTAAACTCTTTACATGGTTTAATCTTACAAAGTCATAAACACACAGAAAAGCAAACAACACACAAGCCGGTGTAAACCGGTAGGCAACAGACTGCAAGAAAACCATACCTCGGTCCTTGCCTCGACTGGTTTCCACCTTGAGAGAATCCTAAACACATTAGTAACGTCGGTTAATTAACGCACTAGTCCATTATTAACATTGTCTACTCCACATTACTAGTTTATTTTATTTTACACTTGTTACAACTTTTCATCCTTTTAATTGCCTTTAAAACCCACCTAACATGTCTTACATAACCTTTTAATATCATTACAAACCAACTACCATTTTTAGATAACAATTCCCATCTTAAAACAATAATTTTTGGTCCATACAGTGGCCTGTCCGAACTTGTGTCCGAGCTTCCAAGTTCGGACTCAAGTCGTGACTTTAGACAGAAAACAGACACACGTCCGAACTTATGTCCGGACTTCGGAAGTTTGGACGTGAGCCGAGAAAAATATAGACAGAAATCCGTGCGTCCGAACATGTGTCCGGACTTCCCAAGTTCGGACACAGTTCGAGGATAATCCTAAGGATGGGTGGGTACGTCCGAACTAGTGTCCGGACTTCCCAAGTTCGGACACTGCTCGCGAGTGAGAATTCCTTTACCCAACAGGGCCTGTCCGAACTTCCACATCCGGACGGAAGTTCGGACAAGGCATTATACTCCAATTTCTAAGCCTTTATACACTTAACCAAATTTCCCCAAAGCCTCCAACACTTATAGTATCTTCTCCTTAAGTTTTTAAGTGGTATTCCTTGCCTATTCCAATCATTATTCGTAGATATTTCTTCCACACAACATCATTACTTTAACATCATTTCTTACAAACTAAAACTCCTTATGTCATCCTTGAAATCTCTTTTTCTAAGCTTACACTTTCTCCTTATTTTACCAAAGTTTGCCTAAGTCTCAATCTAAGTCCAAAATGACTTTGGTATAAACTAAAACCTCAAGATCATGCCTAAGTCCTTATTACACGCTAGAACACTTCCTAATTCATCAAAATTCCTTTAAGACATCTTGAACTACTTATGCATTTCCTAAATTTCGACATAGGTTCTCCTAGCATTTTGTTACACCTTAGCACATTGTTCATCATTAAACATCCAAGAACACTAAGAACACCAAGGACACTCTCTTACACAACTTCACCAAATTCACACTACATCACAATATAGTGCATAATTTAAATTGCATGGCACTTAGGCCCTTAAAATGCATGGCTCTTAGGCCCTTAAAATGCTTAACTCTTAAACACTGAATTTCCACAATATATATGCCTTTGACCTGCAAATACACCCAACAAACATATGCCTTTTACTAGTCTCTTGAGAACACTTTACTAAGTCATTCACCATTTGCTCTTTAGGTAGTTTAAATAAGCATTTATAAGTTCATTTCTCCTAAGGCATTAAACAACATTTGGTTAGTAGATTTACCTCTTTTCCAAACAACTTCTTTCTTGTTTCCTTATAAAAACCGGTAAGGTATTTGATTCCTTGTCAAGTTCTAAACAATATACAAACATTATAATGAGTATTCAAGCTATAAGCTTCATCTCATTGCAAACCCTAATTTTACATTGTTTCAAAACATTAATGTAGTTGTTTTACCTTGATCTTTGAAGAGAGTTTGAATATATAACAAGAGAGGACTCCACCTAGTCCATGAAGAGTTGGAATGAAGCTAGAACAAAGTCACACAAAGAGCTCCTTCAATAGGTATTTTCGGTCACAACAAAAGCATGAAGGAAATGAAGTTTTTATTTGAGATTCCTTACCCAGAAGCAAAGGAGAGTAACAATATGTAAAAATACAAGCTCAAGCTCCTTCAATGGTGGGACTCCTTGGCACCGAAATGGTGGTCTTGGAATTTTAAGAAGATAGGAATGAAGAGCTTGATGAGAGGAAGAGATTGGTGGTGTTTGTTTTTGATTTGGACAAGTGAGCTAGATTTAGCAAGAGGTCAAAGATGGAGTTTTCATGGTGGTGGTGATATTACCGTGAGAGAACAGCAAGAAGGAAGGAAGAAGAAGGTTGGGACCGTGGGAATTGAAGGAAGGAAATGAGAATGAAGATAGAATTTGCTTTTAAGAAGATATTTGTAGTAATAAAGTAAAAAGTAGTTTTAATTAGTTTTCTTTACTTACTTATTATATTAACTAGAGAGTGGTGAGTCACCACACTTAGAAAAACCGGCCCCCTATATTATAATGAGGGTATTTTAGTCTTTGTTTGTCAATTTAATTACTTAACACAACATATGTTACAAACTAGCTTATAAAAATCACTATTCACCTAAACAAGGCACTTAGAAGTGAAATTTTTGATTTCCCATTAATATAGCCACCCAAATGTGATACTATATAGTACACATATATATTTAAGAGTAATGATGGACATTTAGCCACTCAAAACTCATTTACAAGACAATTTTTCAAAAATGTGCTTTAAGACTCCTTAAAGCACATTTTGTGTTTTAACTTGTTTTCAAGCTTGGTTTTCTTTGGTAATTGGTTTAATAAGTCCATTAGTATATAAATGAGGTCTTGGTAAGTTCATTAGGTCTTAACCAAGTTTATCCCAAGCTTAGAGCACCTTTTTGGCTCTTATTGACTTTAAAGCACATTTTGTGTTTTCTTTTGTTTAAATTTGTTTACTAATGTTTCTAAGACTCTTTTTAGTCTTAATACACCATATTTAGGTGTTTAAACAACATAACTAGGTTTGGGGTATTTCAATCTACCCCCTTAAAAGAACTTTGTCCCCAAAGTTCACACTTCCACATAACCTAAATATTAAAACATGAGAACACATATCAACAACACTTCCATAACACATTAACAACATCTTTACATTACATAAACAATAAAACATCACAACATCATTCAGACTCAGCGGTCTGTAACATAACATAGACAATGTATACATATACATGTCGCACATAACCATAACCGAAACGGCTCTACCCCCCTTAAATAGGGGTACGCCCCGTACCCTATACATACAAACACTAAGAAGTAAACAATGACGGGTACTTCGCCTTCATCTTATCTTCCAGCTCCCAAGTGGCCTCCTCAACGTCCTGGTTAGACCAGAGAACCTTCACCAGTCTCACAGACTTATGGCGAGTGTCTCGAGTCTTAGTGTCCAGAATCCGTACCGGAGTCTCCACTGATCGCATGGTCGGCTCTAAGGTTAGCCTTTCAGGCTGAAGCACATGAGACGGATGAGACATATACTTCTTCAACTGGGACACATGAAATACATCATGTACCTTGCCCAGCTCGGCGGGTAGATCTAATCTATAGGCTACCGGACCGATCCGCTCCGTCACAACATAAGGCCCCACATATTTTGGGCTCAACTTGCCCTTCTGGCCAAAACGAAATACTCCCTTCATGGGGGATACTCTCAAAAATACCTGATCTCCCACGGCGAACTCCAGGTCGCGTCGGCGCACATCTGTGTACGACTTCTGTCTATCCTGAGCTGCTTTCATATTAGCCCGGATCTGGTGAACTTCTGCCTGAACTTGCTCAAGATACTCTGGTCCTATAATGACCGTCTCACTCGATTCATCCCAGCATAATGGCGTGCGGCATGGTCTACCGTACAATGCCTGGAAGGGAGACATCTTGATCAAAGCATGGTAACTGTTATTGTAACTAAACTCGATCAAATGTAACTTATCAATCCAGCTGGTCTGAAAGTCAAGTGCACATGCCCGTAGCATATCCTCAAGTTTCTGAATGGTGCGCTCACTCTGACCATCGGTCTGTGGGTGAAACGTTGTACTCAATTTCAGTTCAGTACCCAATGCCTCTCGTGTAGACTTCCAATATCTGGATAAGAATCTGGTATCTCTGTCAGATACAATCGTTTTCGGTACACCATGATGTCTTACAATTTCTTTATCAAAGAGTTCTGCCAATCTTGCCACTTTCCAGGTGTCCTTCATCGGAATGAATCGGGCCACCTTGGTCAGTCGGTCAACTACAACCCATATCATATTCAGACCTCCCCTTGCAGGCGGAAGCCCTACCACGAAGTCCATAGATATGTCATGGAACTTCCACTCCGGCACTGGCATTGGTTGTACCATACCACCAGGCCGTCGGTGCTCAAACTTGACCTTCTGACAAGTGAGACACCTCAACACATAGTCATTCACATCCTTTTTCATTCCAGTCCCCCAAAATATCTTTTCATACCTTTATACATCTTTGAAGCTCCGGGGTGAATCGAAGTAGTAGAACAATGGGATTCACTCAATATGCGCTCCTTCAACTCAGCGCTACTCCTGGGTATACACAGTCGGCCATTAAGCCTAATCAGGTCATCATCGTGGAGTCTGAAGTCGTACTTCTGACCCTCGAATGTGCCATCAATAAGCTTCTGTCTAATCTCCATCATGTACTGATCCGTCATCTGAGCACTCCGCACCTCTTCAACCAAGCCAGTATGAGAGACTAGCGAATGGAGAGAGTGTGCTCGGCGACTCAATGCGTCAGCTACCACGTTTGCCTTACCCTCCTTATACTGTAAGTTGATGTCATAATCATTTAAGAACTCGACCCACCTTCTCTGCCTCATGTTCAACTCTTTCTGAGTGAACAAGTATTTCAAACTCTTATGGTCGGAATAGATTGTCACGCTTACCCCATACAAATGATGTCGCCATATCTTCAATGTGAAGACGATGGCACCCAATTCTAAGTCGTGGGTAGGGTAGTTCTCCTCATGTTTCTTCAGCTGTCGGGAGGCGTAAGCTACGACCTTCCCGTGTTGCATCAACACACAACCCATACCCCTGCCTGATGCGTCGCAATAGACCTCAAAACCATCTGGACCATCTGGTAATGTCAGAACCGGTGCAGATGTCAGAGCATCCTTGAGACTCGCGAAAGAACTCTCACAGTCGACTGTCCACTCGAATGGTGCATCCTTTTTCATCAAGGAAGTCATCGGCTTCGAGACACTGGAGAAGTTCTTCACAAACCTCCTATAATAACCTGCCAGACCGAGGAAGCTCCTGATGTCAGTAACTGTCTTCGGCCTAGGCCAGGTGCGCACTGCATCTATCTTTGCCGGATCAACAGCGATCCCGACCTCAGAAATCACATGTCCAAGGAAGGATACTTGGTTCAACCAAAACTCACACTTAGAAAATTTAGCATACAGCTGATTTTTCCTCAACGTTTGCAACACATCTCTCAGGTGGCTTTCATGCTCACCTCTCGATTTCGAATACATAAGTATGTCATCGATGAAGACTACCACTGATTTGTCCAACTGATCTTGGAACAAACGGTTCATTAGGTCGATGAACTTTGCTGGTGCATTTGACAAGCCAAACGGCATAACTGTGAACTCATAATGCCCATACCTAGTCCTGAATGCTGTCTTTTCGATATCACTATCACGGATGGCAATCTGGTGGTATCCGGAACGTAGGTCTATCTTGGAGAATACTGATGCTCCCCTCAGCTGATCAAATAGATCGTCGATGCGTGGTAAAGGGTAACGGTTTTTCACCGTAACAGCATTCAGCTCCCGATAATCAATACACAGGCGGAGGCTACCGTCCTTCTTCTTCACGAAGAGGACCGGCGCTCCCCATGGTGAAACACTAGGGCGGATAAAGCCCTTGTCGAATAGGTCTCTCAGCTGCTCCTTAAGCTCTGTCATCTCTGCTGGAGCCATACGATAAGGTGCTTTCGCAATGGGTCCAGTGCCCGGAATCAACTCAATCTCAAACTCAACCTCTCGTGCTGGCGGCATGCCCGGCAGTTCCTTAGGAAATACATCAGGAAACTCCGACACTACCGGCACATCTGGGCTAAACTCAGGGTCTCTCTCTATGTCCTGGACATAGCAGAGGTATACATCGCTCCCTCGTCGTAACTCATGATACATAGCCATGGCGGTGATGATCTGAGTCGAAGGCTCCCTGGGCCTCTGGCGGTAAGATATAGTAACCCCAGATGGACTCCAAAGAAGCAGTCGATGCTCGGCACACAGGATTCTGCCCTTGTACCGCTCCAACTAGTTCATCCCGACAATCACATCAAAGCCAAGTCCGTCAAACTCTATCAAGTCGATCGGAAACTCTTCATCTCTGATTCGTACAACAACACCTCGGTGGTAGCGGGTACACCTGATCCGCTCTTTCGATGGGAGGGTGACCAAGAAGTCTGGCATCTCATCGCCATCTAACCACAGCCTCTTCGCAAATGATAGCGAAATGAATGTGTGTGAGGCTCCAGAGTCGAACAAGATCGATGCATCCACGCCATTCACTGGAAAGGTACCGGTGAGGATTGTGCCGCTCTTGCCGGCTTCTGCCTCATTGCAGACACTCAGTATACCTCCCGTTCCGAGTGCACAACCTAATTCATTGGCAAACTAATAAGTATTGGGTAACAACACGGTTTATATGCTTCAACAACTCCATTTTATTCATTAACACACTCTTTTTACAACATTCATTGGCTTATACTGTCGCCATGATTTACACTTACAACATCCTTAATACACACTGGTTTATCACATCACATAATTATACAAGGCTTAAAACTGTCTGAAGGTCAAATTTAAACGTCCGGGTTTCATGTGTGTGGCATTGATCACTGCCGACGGTGCGGTATTCAGTTTGATCTTTCTGATGCCATGGTATAGCATCCTTGATTGCCCACCCATGATTAATACATCTCCCGACTTCAGCAGTAGCTTCTTTGCGAGGTCAGTACGCTTCTGCTCGCCATACACAAACACTGCGGTATCACCAATGGACCAAGACACCACGGGTACTCCCTTACTTAGAGACTCGGGTGACTCGTCCTTGTCTTGGTGTATACCTAACCGTCCACCTTTCTGGTAGAAGTTCACAATGCATAGATCTACTTTCACACTTGGAATTGAATCCGTTTCAACTTGTTGAGCAATTCCCACGGCGTGGTTTAACGACCGCATGGAACTCCCTGGTATACTTGGTACTGTTTGCTTCGTCTTCAGCTCGCATTTCTTGATATGTCTTGGTGTAAGGGTTCCAGTCCTTACCCATGCACATCATCTTTAATTGCATTCTTGATCCGTTCGGGTATTCGGGGTGTGTAGAAACCTCCTGGTTTTGCTCCAATTCGTCGCATAGTCGTCTGATGATATGGATTTGTGCTTCCGGTGTCAGGTATCCATTAAGAGTATCATACCTGGCTGGATAACCTGACATTGCTCCCATGGAAAGTCGGTGATTTGATGGTGGTTTCTTCAGGGTTTGGTGTGGGTGGGATTGGATACATATATTGAAGGTTCCTTTAAGTTTAGAGTACTCTAATTAGGTAAATCTCACACTATACTTTATTTATTTACTCATATGGTTGTTTATAAACTCACTCACACATGCATGGAATGCGGTATGCAAACACTTATTACATTCAATAGTTTAGGCGGTACTGGTCTAGAAGAGGGCCCTGGCGCCTCAGACCGGTCCACCACATCAGGGTGGCCTTTGTGGACCCCGCCCCCTTCCCTTTCTGGGACTCGTGTGTACCTCTGATCTGGGGGTGGCTGGTTTGCCGTCTTCTGGCCATCGGTGGTCGCAGTGGCCTTACCCTTCCATTGCCCCTTGGGCCTGTAGTTCCTACTGTTTGGGTTCTGCCAGCATTCGTGATCGCGGTGACCCATCTTCTTACAGTATCGGCACTGAACATCGTTACCCTTGCAGTCCTTGCCGGGGTGGTCGCCGTTGCACCACTTGCAGTAATAGTGGTGCTCCGGTCCAGAGCCCGTGCTAGCTGCTATCATAACACACAATCAATACTTGTCTCACAACTTATCAACATACACTTCAACTTATCACACAGAATTGGATAATTACCCTTTGGGGAAGAACGTAGGGGCTTGGCCGCATACGCATAGGTGAGCTGCAGAGGCTCCTCACAGTGGTGGTCTGGGTCTGGCCCTTGCCACCCTGTTGCTGTCCTTTCTGGGACTGGGGGTATGATTTCTTTTTCTTCCCTCCCCACTGCCCTTGCGTGCCTTGGCCCTCGTTCTGAGCCTTGCGCTTTAGCGCACTCTCCTCGTCCCTCAGACGGACGGTGATCTCCACAATTGCAGCGGCATGATAGCACTCCTATATTTAGGGTGTCAGTTATGCCCCGCCAAATAAATTCACACACATTAACACATCGTACACACTTATTCACATTACACTGTAGTTCCTTTACCTGCAAAGTGGTATATCCAGTAGGCCCCATGCCGTAGCGTAGGCGATAGTTCAGTCCGTTGTAGAAACGGTTCACAAGAATCCGGTCTGAGTAACCCAGATCCGGTAGCAGGTGAATAAGTCCGATGAAGGCTGAGTAGTACTCATCTACCGTCATCTTATCCCCTTGCCTCAAACTGTCCAATTCCAGGCGCTTGGCCTCTTGCACATGTATTGGGTAGTACTTGGCTCGCAGCAGGGCCGTGTACTCCCTCCATAGAAAGGTCGGGTCAGCAACTCTGCCCTCTCGCACTAGCTTCCACCAGCTCTGTGCCGAGCCCTTCAAGTAATAAGCAGCAAGTCGTACCTTGACCTGCTCAGGTACTGCTAGGGTTTCGAAGGCGGTCTCCATTTCGGAGATGTACGCCTCGAGCTTACGGGGATCGGTCTCCCCACTGAATGAGGGTGGCCTCAAATCAGCCAACGCCTTGACCCAGTTGGTCTCTCGTGGCGGTGGCGGTGGTGGTAGTTGAACTCCGGGCGTCTGCCCCTGCTGAATAGCCGCCACAAGCTGGGGTACCATTTGGGCTACGGCGGCTGCTACTGCCTCAGCCATAACCTGTGCCGTAGGGTTCTCGCCCTAGTCACCCACATTACCAGTACCACTTCCGCGGCCTCTACCTCGCGGTCTACCTGCCATCTGAATTCACATGAATATTTATTAGCAATATGCTTGCACACTTATCGGTCCAACGATTGTAACGCTTCCCGATAATAAGGTATCTCCACACTTAGTTAGTGGTTAACCTTTCCATAACTGTTCACTTAGGTAACTGTAGTTAGGTTTCCTAACTCGGTATATCCCTAAGCTCGGTATTCTAGTCATCAGAGCGATACTTCGCTCTGATACCACTTTTTGTAACACCCCTACTACGCACATCACATTATTTGAACTCGCAGCGGAATATAAACAACTGAACAGTAACTAAACGAATGGTGCTACAACGCCGTCAACCACCCACGTGGTTAACAAGGCTGAATAAATACAAGTGTACCGGTCTGATGATCAGACTCCCGAGCATAGAACTAATAACCATATATATACATCAACAAAATACCGAGTGTTTACATAAATCCTTCACTGTATACCGTCACTGTAAACTGTCATAACCAAGTATATAATACGCCACGGGAGCACAGGAGCATCCCGGGCCAACATCCAAAAGTACTCAAAGTAAACTACATCCTAGGATCTAGAGCCACTCCGCTTCTTCGATCCTCATCCTGCAGTAAAAGAAATATGGATCCCCTAAGGGGGTCAGCAACCCTTGGCTGGCATGGTTAACGCGCAGCCCATCGGCTACCGGGATACGCGCAACCAATTGTCATGATGACATGGCATTCATTTTAAAACACACAATTTGTACATATATATCACATCATGGGTATTGTACACAACATCACATACATCACACAAGAACAATTCCTTATAGGAAGAGAACCAACACAGTTAGTCCCCATTGAGAGCCTAGAGAATGTTGCCATGCTCATGCTTAGCTCGTTACATACTCGTTACCGTCCGGTTAGATTGAACGGTTAACTTAACACAAGGTGCCTCGGATATAGTGATCCAAGCACACCGAAATAACACATAGTATGCCCCTGTGGCCCGACGTGAGTCAGTAAAATAGCCTTGGTTAAGCTAAAGGGAAGGTTGGAAACCAAATTGGAAACACAACCATAACATACAGAGAGAATCGAACCGGTTATGACATCGACTCCCATACTCACACGCGTGGCCGGAACAGACCGGACTCCTCACTTCCCCCGTTAGCCCTTGTTAGTAGTTCATCATTGAACTCCACAAACAATTCACAATAATAGGTCAAGTCTTGTTAGACACACACAAGGGAAGAGAGAGTCATACTTAACAACATAATAATATTTAACAACTGTAAACTCTTTACATGGTTTAATCTTACAAAGTCATAAACACACAGAAAAGCAAACAACACACAAGCCGGTGTAAACCGGTAGGCAACAGACTGCAAGAAAACCATACCTCGGTCCTTGCCTCGACTGGTTTCCACCTTGAGAGAATCCTAAACACATTAGTAACGTCGGTTAATTAACGCACTAGTCCATTATTAACATTGTCTACTCCACATTACTAGTTTATTTTATTTTACACTTGTTACAACTTTTCATCCTTTTAATTGCCTTTAAAACCCACCTAACATGTCTTACATAACCTTTTATATCATTACAAACCAACTACCATTTTTAGATAACAATTCCCATCTTAAAACAATAATTTTTGGTCCATACAGTGGCCTGTCCGAACTTGTGTCCGAGCTTCCAAGTTCGGACTCAAGTCGTGACTTTAGACAGAAAACAGACACACGTCCGAACTTATGTCCGGACTTCGGAAGTTGGACGTGAGCCGAGAAAAATATAGACAGAAATCCGTGCGTCCGAACATGTGTCCGGACTTCCCAAGTTCGGACACAGTTCGAGGATAATCCTAAGGATGGGTGGGTACGTCCGAACTAGTGTCCGGACTTCCCAAGTTCGGACACTGCTCGCGAGTGAGAATTCCTTTACCCAACAGGGCCTGTCCGAACTTCCACATCCGGACGGAAGTTCGGACAAGGCATTATACTCCAATTTCTAAGCCTTTATACACTTAACCAAATTTCCCCAAAGCCTCCAACACTTATAGTATCTTCTCCTTAAGTTTTTAAGTGGTATTCCTTGCCTATTCCAATCATTATTCCTAGATATTTCTTCCACACAACATCATTACTTTAACATCATTTCTTACAAACTAAAACTCCTTATGTCATCCTTGAAATCTCTTTTTCTAAGCTTACACTTTCTCCTTATTTTACCAAAGTTTGCCTAAGTCTCAATCTAAGTCCAAAATGACTTTGGTATAAACTAAAACCTCAAGATCATGCCTAAGTCCTTATTACACGCTAGAACACTTCCTAATTCATCAAAATTCCTTTAAGACATCTTGAACTACTTATGCATTTCCTAAATTTCGACATAGGTTCTCCTAGCATTTTGTTACACCTTAGCACATTGTTCATCATTAAACATCCAAGAACACTAAGAACACCAAGGACACTCTCTTACACAACTTCACCAAATTCACACTACATCACAATATAGTGCATAATTTAAATTGCATGGCACTTAGGCCCTTAAAATGCATGGCTCTTAGGCCCTTAAAATGCTTAACTCTTAAACACTGAATTTCCACAATATATATGCCTTTGACCTGCAAATACACCCAACAAACATATGCCTTTTACTAGTCTCTTGAGAACACTTTACTAAGTCATTCACCATTTGCTCTTTAGGTAGTTTAAATAAGCATTTATAAGCTCATTTCTCCTAAGGCATTAAACAACATTTGGTTAGTAGATTTACCTCTTTTCCAAACAACTTCTTTCTTGTTTCCTTATAAAAACCGGTAAGGTATTTGATTCCTTGTCAAGTTCTAAACAATATACAAACATTATAATGAGTATTCAAGCTATAAGCTTCATCTCATTGCAAACCCTAATTTTACATTGTTTCAAAACATTAATGTAGTTGTTTTACCTTGATCTTTGAAGAGAGTTTGAATATATAACAAGAGAGGACTCCACCTAGTCCATGAAGAGTTGGAATGAAGCTAGAACAAAGTCACACAAAGAGCTCCTTCAATAGGTATTTTCGGTCACAACAAAAGCATGAAGGAAATGAAGTTTTTATTTGAGATTCCTTACCCAGAAGCAAAGGAGAGTAACAATATGTAAAAATACAAGCTCAAGCTCCTTCAATGGTGGGACTCCTTGGCACCGAAATGGTGGTCTTGGAATTTTAAGAAGATAGGAATGAAGAGCTTGATGAGAGGAGAGATGAGATTGGTGGTGTTTGTTTTTGATTTGGACAAGTGAGCTAGATTTAGCAAGAGGTCAAAGATGGAGTTTTCATGGTGGTGGTGATATTACCGTGAGAGAACAGCAAGAAGGAAGGAAGAAGAAGGTTGGGACCGTGGGAATTGAAGGAAGGAAATGAGAATGAAGATAGAATTTGCTTTTAAGAAGATATTTGTAGTAATAAAGTAAAAAGTAGTTTTAATTAGTTTTCTTTACTTACTTATTATATTAACTAGAGAGTGGTGAGTCACCACACTTAGAAAAACCGGCCCTCTATATTATAATGAGGGTATTTTAGTCTTTGTTTGTCAATTTAATTACTTAACACAACATATGTTACAAACTAGCTTATAAAAATCACTATTCACCTAAACAAGGCACTTAGAAGTGAAATTTTTGATTTCCCATTAATATAGCCACCCAAATGTGATACTATATAGTACACATATATATTTAAGAGTAATGATGGACATTTAGCCACTCAAAACTCATTTACAAGACAATTTTTCAAAAATGTGCTTTAAGACTCCTTAAAGCACATTTTGTGTTTTAACTTGTTTTCAAGCTTGGTTTTCTTTGGTAATTGGTTTAATAAGTCCATTAGTATATAAATGAGGTCTTGTTAAGTTCATTAGGTCTTAACCAAGTTTATCCCAAGCTTAGAGCACCTTTTTGGCTCTTATTGACTTTAAAGCACATTTTGTGTTTTCTTTTGTTTAAATTTGTTTACTAATGTTTCTAAGACTCTTTTTAGTCTTAATACACCATATTTAGGTGTTTAAACAACATAACTAGGTTTGGGGTATTTCAATTACATCCGTCAACTTTTATATTCTATGTTCAACTTAAGGGATGCTTAAATGTTGTCCAAAGTAGATGAAACTTTACACGGACGATGATAAAGTGAAATACCCCTAACCTTTTTAATAATTAAATAATGATAAATATATATTATTTAGGGGATTATTAAACCCTAAGGAAGTATATAAACACTTAGGAGTTAAAAACGCACCTAAACTCCTTAAGGTCAAAAACGTGCGTTAAAGCCCGACCTTAAGATAAACAAGTTATATAAGCTATAAACTTCATATGAAGTTAATCAAGGATCATTATATGACCCTTAGAACACAGGACCTCATCTAAAACTGAGTGAAAATACAAAATGCTCGGGAGTTCCCTTAAAGGCCCTTAAGGCCCGAAAGTCCCGGAAATACCTTATAGGATGAAGTAAAGCATTTCATTTCATTCCAAATGCACCATAACACTATATTAGATATATAAGATGAATTCCTCACGCTAAATTCTTAGTTAAACGCAAAGTGCTAGGAGATGCCTTATGAGGGTCCCATAAACCCCCGGGAATGCCCCGGAGGAGTGCCGAGGCGGCACGAACTCCTATAAAATTAATTCTAAGAGTTCCTAACATCATTATTCAACATTCTAAAGAGAATTCATGAGCTACTTCCTCAAAAATAAACAAAGTGCTCGGACGAATTTCTTAACGCTCATTTTTGCCCGGTTAGCCCGGGAGTTGTGTTTTGAGTTGATATAACCTCACATAACTCAATGTAACACCTTAACACATTATTATTGACTATAAAAAATGTTTATAAACACTTGGAACTCATAGCGACTACTTATTTTCCAGAAAATTCTTAAAGCACAAAAACGCACCTTCGGGTGTCACAAAAATGTGTTCTACGCAATTACCTTGAAGTTTTTGAGGAGCCACGAGTTGATAATCTTAAAAGGGGATAAATTGACCATCTAAATAAATTAATTCCAGTACTAAATTCATGGTACAATTGGGGGGGATTTTAGCATCAAAAAGGTACCTAAAATCAGCATTTTTACCTTAAAACTTTAATCTTTTACCTTAGTATAAATGTACCAATTAAATGTTGTGACCTATTACATGTTATAATATGGTCTTAGTACAATATAATGTGACAGGAATTAAATCAAAAATCAACCCCATCTAACTTCCATTGTGGGCGCCATTTATGGTCAAAATTGACTAGTTTTGGCCTAGAAAATTGCTTAATAGGTAATGACTCATCCTATCTTATATTATATGTTAATGTATTAAGAAAGTGCTGTCAAATAAGCCTCATCTACCGTATGACCTGCAAGGAATCAAGAAAAGATTAGTCTAAACAAAAGTAATCAATTAAAATATGCTACTAGATTTAGCTCTTTTGTACTAGGCTATAAACAAATGAAATAGCCATGTTACCACCCTTGTACTACCGATTTGGACCAGGAAAATAAGGAGCTTGATTGCTATACTTTAGTCAAAAGAATACACCACCTAACTAGCATGACCTATTGTCTAAGATAAATCAAAAATCAATTGTCTCAAAACAAGCACATGTGCCGATTTCAAGGGGGGAAAAGAGCAAGTTGATTGCTCTAAAATTAATCAAATAAGACACCTAGCATCCTAGCATGTTCTTATGTTCAAAAGGCAAAGAAATCAATTGCCCACTTATTCATACATTACCGTGAATGATAAAGGAAGAAGACAACAAATGACATAGAATTGTCTTAGAAAAATCAAAAGAAAATATACCTACCTATATATACTCTTGTCTTCTTCTTTCCAATTGTCAAACAAAGACTCCATTATTCCCTTATCACATGGCCGAAAATGTGCAATCAATTAAGGACATTTATTGAGCCAATAATGAAAGCAATAAACTAAGGAAAAGAATGCCTAATCAAATAAACAATAAACAAAGCCAATCAAATTTTGAATTCTCTTTCCTTGCCTTACCTTAAGTCCAACGTGAGTTTCATTCTTTCCTTGCCAACACCTTGGCCGATTGTGTAAGTGCTCCTACTCTCTCTTTTCTTCTTCATTTGACAATTAATTCCTTAGAGCTTCAAAGCTCCATTAATGGTGTTCTAAGCTCTAACACCATTTCTATGTAAATTCCTAGTTAAATCTACTAAGTCTTTAAGCAAGAAATCATCCTAGCAACTCCTACAATTTTCGCCAAGCATAGGTGTTCCAAGGAGGTTCCTAGATTCAACAACAACACAAGGAACAACAAGATCAAGTTAAGGTATATTTTCATGTTGAAAAATCCTAAGAAAATACCTTAAGCATTTTCGAAAATTTATGAACTTCTAAACCTATGTTCTCTTCATTATTTCATGAAGGAAATTTAGATCTACAACCATCTCAAGGAGTACCAAAAATACCTTGTTAAATTCCTAAGGCAAACTCTTGTAAAATTACTCCAAGTCTTATTTATAAATTCTTGTTCGAAGTCTAACAAATGGATCTCCTAGATATATTCAAGGAGGCCGAATTCTCTTCATCAAGATAGCATTTGGAGAGCTTGGAATTCAAGGAGAAATCAAGTACAAGAATTGTCTTGATTTAAGGAGTAAGTTTATATAAGTAAGGTTGATTAAGTTTAAGCTTGATTTAAGCTTCAAACTTTGGTATAAAAATTATATATGAGCCTTGTAATATTAAGGCCGAAAATATTGGGCTACAATATCAAGAAAAATAATTTATAACATATAAGGTAAGATTATTACCTTAAGGTATATAATTAGTGTCACAAAAATTAATTAAGATGCATATATGTGTAAACCGAAATGTCTAAGAGTAAAATGTTCTATTTTGAGTTTATAATCATTCTAAGTCATTAGCATAATTTTTTGAAGTGTTATATGGCTTATATACATTTATATATACATATTATAAAGTTTAAATCAAGTTTTAAAAACCATATAGTAAATATATATTAAAGTCGAGAATGATATGAGTATATTGGTGATTTTCGAAAATATATAAGTGTATTAACTTATATTATAAATTTTGGGAACATTAAAAATAGCTACAAGTATTTATATGGCTAGTTTATAATATTATGTGGCTAAAATATAAATTTTGAAAAGTTTGGTGTACTAATAGTGATTTCCGAGAATTAAAGGGTTTGTTTGGTGTATTTATGATATAATATAAGGTAGGAATTAATATTATGAATTTTGGTGAATTTAAATAAGTGTTTAAGTGTTAAAATAGCATTTTATAAAGTTATGGGGCTATTTTGTAATTATTGGAAAGATTAGAGTTACAACCGAGATTACATATGAATTTATGGGTATATTAAAGTATTAATTATGAAATTAAGTCTTGGTCAAAGTGTTGACCAAAAACTTTGGGTTAAAATGATTTATGACATAAAATATTAAGTTCATAAAGGTTTAAGGGTGAATATGTAATTTATGAAAGTATATATGAAAAATAGAAGTAAATGGGGCGGAAATATAAATTGAAGAAAGATATGGGTTGTTTCGGTTATTTAAAAGAATTTAATATTAAAACTATAATTTATAAGTTAAATTGAAACTTATATAAAGTTTGGGGTTAACATGTAAATATAGAGAATATATTTACAAAACCGAAATGGTTAAAGGGTGAATTCATAATTAATAAAATTATAAAGGGGCTTTTCGGTTATTTAAGATAATTAGGAATTAAAACTATAGTTTATAAGTTAATATGTAACTTATATAAAGTTTTGGGATTAAATTGTAAATAAAGGAAAGGTATATGTCAAGACCGAAAATAATTGTGGTCATATGGTAATTTATAAAAGTTAATATATCTGTTTTGCAATTTCTGAAAATTGATATGGGAATTTAGTAAATTATAAAGGTTATATGGCTATTTGGCAATTTGTAAAAGTTGGAGTAATTGAATTGTAACTACCGAAAAGTTTATGGGCTTAATTAGTAATTTATAAAAGTTGGTGAGATTAAATTATAATCACCGAAAGTTAGTACGAGTATTTGGTAAATTGTAAAAGTAATGTGGTTAATTGATAAATTATAAAAGTTATGTGTTCAAAATATAATGGGAAAATTACATTGCCCACCCATGACGTTTGGCGAAATTACACACCCCACCCACGAGGTTTCAAAAATTACTTTGCCCACCCATGTGGTTTCCACAATTTTACATTCAGCAACTTTTCTAATATTTGATCAACTTAAAAGATGGTTAAATGTTGTTCAAAATTGATGAAACTTTACATGGACGATGCTAAGGTGTTATATTTTTGTTCAATGCCAAATCCAAAGTTTTTTAAGGTCATATATGACCTGTGGAACCCAATGAAACATGAGACACGTTCATCGGGTCCCACGGATCATATATGAGCTTAAAAAATGTTGGATTTCACGTTTTACCAAAATATAACACTTTAATATCGTCCATGTAAAGTTTCATCAAATTTGGATATCATTTAACCATCTTTTAAGTTGATCAAATATTAGAAAAGTTGTTGGATGCAAAATTGTGGAAACCACATGGGTGGACAAAGTAATTTTTGAAACCTCGTGGGTGGGGTGTGTAATTTCACCAAACGTCATGGGTGGGCGATGTAATTTTCCCAAATATAATTATCAAATTTATAAGGTTGGTTTTGTAATTTAACAAAGAAAGGAGTTAAGACTAGGTAATATAATGTATTATGGTATATTATGGAGTATACAGTTTATAAAATAATTGTGGTTATGATAAAAATAACCAAAAGAATATAATATAGAGTTTATGAAATAATTGTGGATATAATAAAAGTAACTAAATTATATTGGTATATGGACTAAGTGAAAATAATTATGGATATATGATTAATGAAATAAAGATATACAGTACAATGAGAATTCATTATCACATGTGAATATCACATAAAATAACGAACTGTTGAATTACCTAGAGTCACTGTAAAATAACAGGGGTGAATAAAGAACATACAGGATTAGTATATTACAAGTATTAATTCTACAGTGACAGTACTGTAATGTTTAGTGAGTAGTTATATTAATATTACCCGGTATTGCATGTTTATATAATAGCATACGGGAAGGAACTACTGAACAGGAATTTGTCAAGCTAGCAGTTACTTGGTAAACGGTATGTTAATTGTGTGGTCTGAATGTCCTAAGGATTATCCTAAGGTCCATACATTATGTGCTTAATTGTTTAAGAGTGATATCTGTGATTTTATGTATATGATATTGTGTACTGTATTGCTCAAACTGTTGCGTTGTATTTTATACGCGAACGTCTTATGACTGGAAGTTTATACATCTAAACTGAAACAAGACTAACTGACCTTTAGGTATTATTGAACCTAACTGATGGTCAACTGTTATAGTCTTAATTCAAGTATTGGTTATTGTACCACTGACAAAAGGGCTAACTTATAAAGAGAGGAATCCAGACTGTTTCGACTTTCTGGTTGCGCATCGTGATCACTACGAGAGACTTCAATGGGGAGTCACTCAAGGGAATCCATCAGCCACATTCGGGGATGGCGGAGGGGACTGCCGTTGGTGCACAGGTTCGACCGGATCGGTCTTATAATGATCCAGGGCCATAAGGTCAGCTGGTAACGGTTCCATTGGAACCCAGGGGACTATTGTCCATTAATGAGTTATTAAGGGTTGTCTTGACATGACGTGTGAGGTGGTAATTAATTGGAAAAGGTTAAGTGATTGGTTTAAAGGAAAGGGCCGGGTGGCCAACTAACAAGTATAGTTTAATACGCGTATCCTGTTTGGTTATTGTTATGGTTTATTGATGTGTGAATATTGGTTATTACTATGGATTATCGGTGTGTGGTTATTGGTGTTGTGTACTATTGTACATTGATGTTACAGGTGAATTGTTATGAGAGTACTCAATGTTTACAGTCATTACTGTTGTTATTGTAAACCGGTATTTTATGTAATGAATCTAATATCAAGATGGCTAAGACGACCTAAGGAATCTAGATGACTTAGGATCACATTTAGCATACCAGCATTTCGATTGCTGAGCCATTCAATGGGCCAAACATTCCAGGTTATTGAAGAAGACTCAAGCCGGAGTGCGGGACACGGGGGTAGCTGATGTGTATTCAACAAACACCTTTGGTTTTATTTTGTATTATATTAAGGAGGTTGTTGTATTCAGTTAGTTGCTCATTTAGTTGGATTTGCTTTGTAATAATTAGAGTGCTCAGTATCTGTTCATCACAGCGTGTGGAGTTAAGGTTCACAAGGGTGAGTAACGGCGTGTAACACCAAGGTAGATAGTTTTATTTTCCGCTGCGATTTGTTATTTATTTTGCTACGACTTGCGACGCTATTACAGGTTTAGGATTAGGGGTGTTACATAAAGTGTTATATTTTTGTCCGGCATCAAAGCTCATATTGATCCGTGGGACCCAATAAAACATGTGATATATGAATGTGTGTTCATTGGGCCCCACATGTCACATGTGAGCTTTGAATTTGACATTGAACCAAAATATAACACCTTAGCATCATTCACGTAAATGTTTATCAATTTTGGACAACATTTAAGCATCTCCTAAGTTGAATGAAAATGAAAAAAGTTGCCGGATGTAAAAAAGAGAAAATCACATGGGTGAAGAAAGTAATTTTTGAAATATCGTGGTGGGGTGTAATTTCGCCAAATGTCATAGATGGAGGATGTAATTTTCCCTAAGTTACAAAGCATATTATGATGTTTTAACTAGTTACCAGCGTTTTGAAATTCGCTAAACAAGACCGATTATTTTACCAGTTAGGAAAGGCTATTAGAAGCGAACTTTTGACCTGATTCCTTTTTAGTTTGATATTTTTAGTTTTGATAAGGACTCCCAATGTCATTGTGATTTTACGTACATAAATTAAGAAATGAGTTCAAATGACTAATTCAACTTTACTTTTTTTTTAATAAATGTGTGTCATGTGACAAACTATCTTTTTTGGGAGTTGTTGTTATTAATAGGGGTAATAGTGAGAAAAATGAATAAAGTTTGTTTTGAAAATCTAAACTGACATCTAAATCTTAACAAATCAAAAGAACTTAAACGACAATTAAAAATTAAGGGAGCATATAAAATAATAGTGTTTGTTTTTGTAGTAAATTTTTTAGATTCCGATAGTCATTATAAAAATATACAGTCAATATTTTAGAAATTTCAGGCATAATCACAGTTATTTTTTAAGGTATACAACCACAAATAATATTTATTTATTAATAAATATTGTATTAGGAGTATTGTATTATCTATAGCAATCAGATATTTCATTTATACAATCATTTTTATTAAAAAAAATACGGTTTAATTGTTATACTTTGTAATCTTAAACAAATTTTAAAAAAAATTATATTAATAAAATATTATTTATAGAATTACATATTTTAATTAAACTTGTATCATATTCCATAAATTATAACCATAATATTCATATAAAAAAGACTACTTTATATGTAATTCATCAACTGAAAAACAAATTGTCCATATATATCCATTACGGATTATTAGAGGATTCAGTTTAGCGCAAATTCGAAGACACGGGCTGGTTGCATCGTGTATTATACAGTCTATCCATTTGGTAGCTCAGTCAGCTGTTGACTGGACTGTTGTTGCTGACGGGTTGCCTTTTTATTATATTAACTTTAAATGGTTGTAACTTTTAATATATAAGTCCAAAATAAAAAAATTATATCATTGTTCACCTAAATTCAAGTTCTTCAAAACAAGACCAGACATGGATATGTTTTGACAACTTTAAAAAAATTATTTTTACATGTGTATGATGATACACTAAAATAATAATATGATTCATTAATTTTGATATTATGATTCATTAAAGTGATATAATCATTCATTAATTAATAAGTGGTGAATTAGATTACGAATATCGGAACTGATAAAAATCATTATTGTTTTGTAGTGTATTATTATTGTTGTATGGTGTATTTTAAACCTTATATGGTGAATCATGTATTTTTCATACATACCAAATATTGTTTTGTATTGTATTTTGTTTGAAATTTTTATTTTTATATGTTTACGATGATAACACTAAAATGAAGATATGATTCACTAATTTTGATATTATGATTCATTAAAATTGATATTATGATTCATTAAAATTGATATTATGATTCATTAACTAAGAAGTGCTAAATTAGATAACAAACTTCAGAACCGATAAAAATCATTATTGTTTTGTAGTGTATTATCATTGTTGTATGGTGTATTTTAAACCTTATATGGCGAATCACGTATTTTTCATACATACCAAATATTATTTTGTGTTGTATTATTATGTAAAAAAATTTATTCTTATATGTTTGCGATGATACATTAAAATGAAGATATGATTCATCAATTTTGATATTATGATTCATTAAAAGTGATACTATGATACACTAAAATGATGTTATGAATCATAAGTTTTATTGATATATACATGTAATTAATATAAATTTTTTAAAATTCTCAAAACATATTCATGTCCGGTCTTGTATTGAAGAGCATGAATTTAGATGAATAATAGTATAATTTTTTTTACATTTTAGACTTATATTTTTTAAGATACAATAATTTAAAGTTAATATAATAAAAAGCAACCCAGTCAGCAGCTGACTGGCTGCCAACTCATGCAGCCGCACAATTGTTGTACGCGGCCAACTTGCACCATCTCCAGTCGGTTAGTTTAGAGAGGATTGTCCGCTTTTGTTTGGTGAATTAGAAGTCGGAAGGTGACACAATTTTTGTCTTTTTCTATATTTGTCTTTATGTAAAGTTTAAGTGTTGTTTTTTAGATAGAAGTGCAAATAACATAAAGTTTACTGTTGTTCATCATAATTTGAGCTCTTAAAAATAAGATCAACGTGAATATATTTTGATACATTTAAGAAGTTATATTTTTTGTAAGTACATATATTTTAAAATTTATTTTGAAAATAAAATAAAAGTATATTATTTTTATATGTTTTGACAGTGCTAGTTTTTCATAGTGTTTTCCAACCTAGAGTTGTATAAAGGGTAGAGTTATCTTTTTTTCATGGTGGTTAATAAACCAAACCACATTAGCCTGCTTCAACGGTATTAGCTACTTCGACGGTTGTTAGCTTCTTCGGTAGTTGCTAGTTAATTTGACCATTTGGACGGACTTTATTGACATGTTAAATGTCACTCGTGACCAACTATTTAAACCCAAATTAAGTTTCATTTGAATCAAAATATTTTTAAAATTATTTATAATCATATTATAATGTAAAACAATCAAGTTGGAATAAAATTTTTCAAAAATATTTGTAATAAAAATATTTATTAATGAAAAAAAATACTTTTTTGTGACAACTAGAGCTGATCATTCGGGCGGGCCGGCCGGGTTAGGGCCGGGCCGATCATGATTTTTCTGCCCGTCGGGCCTAACAAATTTGTCCAAGCCCGTTTTAGAAAAATTCGGGTCCAGCCGGGCCAGGCCCGGTTTTTTTCTACCTGTGCCAATGCCCGGCCCGCCCGGTCCAGTTTTAACTCAATTTTCTCTTTGTCTGAAATGTTTTCTTAAAAATCAAGCATGATTAGAACTACCAAAGTGCTACAATATAATGGGAAGTGAATGATCTATTTCTCTAGCATAACTAGTTACAATAAACCATCGATGACATTTACATAGTATAATCCTAATGTGCACCCAATGTTTCTCAAAAACTCACACTAGTTCTTTGTTCAAGTAATATACTTCAAAGTTCCAACCATCACCGCTTCAGATTCACTTGGCGAAAATGAGGAGTAGAAATCGAGAGGAGTATGAAAACATAACAGAAAGACAAAAAAAGGCAAAAGACTAAACGAAATTTGAAAAAACTTGGGAGGAGTAACGGAAACTTAATATATTGATGAATGTAGAGGAATGAGACCGAAAAGGTAGGTGGTTGAATGAGTTTTCCGGCGAACAGAGTAGTACCTAGAGAGACAAGAATTTGGATTTTGTTGGAAGCTTTTTCGGGTATGGAATGTTCCAACTTCTAGGCAACGTAGATAAAATGAGAGATGGTCAGCTCGATTGGGTTTTGATGCTTTGTAACTTTGTTTAGTTGGCTTGCTTACATGGGCTGGCTGGAGCATGGAAAGTATGCACGCTTTTTTTATTTTGTATTTTTTTTATAACATTATGCACATAAAATGAGAAGTTCATGTTATAACATATATAATAAACTGATAATGTAATGTAACTATGATAACGGGTCGGGCCGGGCCATCAACCGGGCAAATTTTTTAGCCATAACCCGGCCCGAAAAAAAATTCGGACTGATTTTTTTCTCCAAACCCGTCCAGTCATTTTTTCCACTCATACCCGTTGGGTTAATATATAGGGCGGGCCGGGCTGGACGATTGGGCTATATTGACCATGTTCGGCTGTAGTGACAACGTATCCTAAAAAATTAATTGTGATTATGCAATTGATCACATATTTTTCATAATGACCACAAAATTTATAAATTGAGTGCAAAACCCAGCAGAGATACAATAATGACGTTCATGATAGCAACAATAACGAACAAATACAAATTAAATTGAGAATATGAAAGGACAATGAAGGGAAACATAACTCCTTTATTTGTTTAGATTTTTCTTATTCTAGTAAGGTTATAATTAATTATATCGTTTTTCTAATTTATATAATTTTAATGATTTTCTGTTATTTATTGACAGGGATATTCTATCAAATGTAAACTGTATATTGACATTTGTGAACTAGAATATGATGGGTAGGGATTTTTTTGTCTTCTCCACTACCAAGTGACGAACTCGGTGGCTTTTCATACTAAAATCCAGCGACCTATATGGAATTGCGCTATATTAGTTCTGTCATAAATTTTCCCTAAAAGAAAAAATGCAACAAAGCTGGACCGGGTTCCTTGTAGAAAGAAAAGGATTGCTGCTCTGTTGTTGCTTGAATATTTTTGTTATCCGCATCTGTCTGTAATCCCAAGTACGAGAGCCATAAAAAACTGCCATCTCCCAATCTTTCTCCACTGATAACAGCTAGTGGCCGAAATAGCTCAGCCAAATCACAGCAACAGCCTAAATAGGACGAGAAGCAAGCAAGCAATAATGCAAATTCTACCATATTCAGAGCGGCGAAAGTGAGAAAAGAAAAATGGAATTAGCCGCCGCTCATCAGTCTCTTTCCTATTCTTCCCTCGTCCGCCTCTCCTCGTTCTACACCAGTAACGCTAGGTCTTCCTCATCGTCTTACAATTGCTGCCAGTCTTTAGGTTTTACAAGAATCGGGCTGCACCTGACACCTCAACACCAATATCCTGGAGTAGCGTCTGTAAGTTCTGTTTTATGATTCATAAACTACGATCCTCATACATAGCTGCTATATATTCGTCGATATCTCATCATCACCATTTGGAATCACATATGCACCTGTAACTTTGGTCTCTCTTTAATTGAAATCAATCATATCTAGAGCTCGGTGACTGTTAGGCGTGTTCCTGATAAGGCGGACTTGGTCATTCCCGTAGCAATAGGTGCTTCCCTTTTCTCCTCCATTGCATGTTTAGATACATTGTGTTCTTTCACCCGCAACTGCGAAGGCATTTGAAAACAAGCAGAAAAGTAGAATCTGTGAATTTTGATTCTTTTGTGACCCTATAGGCAGTGCATTGCATTCGCCACTGCTCACATGTCATTATCTTGTTCATCTTCCTTGGCTTCCTCAAGGCAATGCGCCAATCTTTCTTTAGTATAAACAAAAAAAATTGATTACTTCCTACAAGGATCAAGCAACGACATGCCGCCTTGTGGTAAGATGCGAGTCGAAGGAGCAACCAGAGAAGCCAAATGAGAAAGAAAAGCTGGGGATAGGGTCACCGGTGATTGTAACAGAGGCTCCTAAAATGGTAAAAACGGCCGCTTCAGTTCCTTGCCTAAGAGTTAATTCTGGGTTGATCAATCCTGGAGATGTTGGAAGGTACTTAATTAGTTTTCATCCCCAATAATTCATCGTTTGTGCATTGAAATCAATAAATATTAGCCCACAACCCAGACTAAAGAAGCTTAATGTTTCCACTACTAACAAGGCACTGTTTATTGTTATGTAAGGTTGGTCGGTCTCTGACTATTAATGCTTGTTGTAGGATTGTATCACAGAAACCCAAAGATGTATGGGCGGTCCGTTTGAGCGTTGGGACTTACCTCATAGACGGCAAGTACTTTAAGCCTTTAGATTTGGACAACTGACTGATCTTTGCACAAATGACCTATTGCTAGCTATATATGTCATTTATTATCTAAATTTGTATCATAAAGCAGTATAGGATTGATTATCAGTTATCTAACGGTAAGACTTGTTCATCTTGATATTTTTGTGACATATTTGATCACATTTTTTATTGCATATATACAACATAAGCAATAATCCTTGTATAGGTTGCGCCTAGATTTTATGTAGGTTGTGCAAGAATTTCAAATATTTATTTCATTTTTTGTAAACATGGATCTTACCATTATAAAAGATTAATGGTATGGTTAGGGATGTTGTTACACCATATTCCTTCATAAACACCTCTTCTTCCTAGATTAGCTAAGAGACCAGCTTCCTTATTTACTTCCCTACCAACATGTGACCATGTAACTTTGTCAAAGTCTGGGGCACAAGAGAAAATGTTTTGGACATAGAACTCAACATATGCTCTAACATCATCCTTTCCATGTAAGCGATTAATCACTCTTAGGAAGTCTGAATGAACATGGAGCGAGGCTGCTCCAAGATTATTAGCCACTTCAAGCCCAAAGCAAATAGCCTTGACCTCCGCCACCTGGGGAGCCCATGAAACTGGGTCATTAGCTATGCCAACAACAATGATTGATCCCTCTAGGTCCTTACATATAGCATCGAATCCAGATCCTCCATGACTCGTGCTTCCATCCAGGTAGACTTAAATCGCGGCCATTGATAAGTCAGTATCATCCGTGGAGATGTGAGAGCACGATGAGCTACTTGTTGACAATGTTGTGTCCGGGAAGGACTTTGCCTGATCGAACCATGGTCAAAAGTTTGAGCCTTTCCAAGACCCACTTGGCATCTTGCACACCAAAGCTCTCAGAGCAAGGAAGCGGATAGTAAAAGGCAAAATAAGTGCCTTTATATAAAGGCTTAAATATTGACTATTGGATCTACTTTAATTTATTTGAATGGTTGTGATTAAAACACTCATTGCACTCCTACCCTAACCTGTGGTTTGAAAATCATTAACCTGTGGCTTGAAAATCGTTAACCTGTCTTGAAAACTTTTAACCTGTCGCTAGTAAATTGTTAATCTATCGCTTGAAGATTGTTAACCTGTCACTGGTAAATGGTTAACCTGTCGTTGGTAAATAGTTAACCTGTCGTTGGTAAATGGTTAACCTGTCACTTAAAAATTGTTAACTTGTCGCTAGTAAATGGTTAACCCCGTCGTTGGTAAATAGTTAGTCTGTCAAGCTTAAATGGTTAACCTATCAAGTTTAAATGGTTAACCTGTCGAACGTAAATGGTTAACCTGTCAATAATAAATTGTTAACCTGTCACTTGAAAAATGTTAATCTGTCACTTGAAAAATGAACCTATCAATCGTAAATGTCTGACCTGTCAATCATAAATGCTTAACCTGTCACTTGTAAATGGTTAACCTATTATTTGGAAAGTTAAAAATGAATTGAGTAGTTTTTACATATTAATGATATAAAAGCATGGCTAGTATAATGTAAACTTATGGCATATTTATTTCCTTATGAATGACATATAATTCTGAAACTAAAAAAAATAATATTGTAACTCGTATATATGCCCGAAAGTATTACCCTACACCACAAACCCACCCCCAAAATCCACCCTAGGAAATATTAAAATGTCAAAGGCGTTTGTAGGGTTTGTAGTGCAGGGTTTAAGGGTCTAACGACCATAAACCCTAAACCACAAACCCTAAAAACCTGCCGAATCAGTGGCAACATTATAAAGTATAAAATGACTTCAAAAAATTACCCTACACGACACACCCTAAAAACCACCCCAGGAAAGCTAAAAACGCCGAAGGAATTTTTATGGTTTGTAGTGCAGGGTTTAGGGTCTAACGACCCTAAGCCCCAAACCCCAAACCCTAAAAGCTGACCCTAAACCAAACCCAAACCCCAACCCTAAAAGCTGCAGAGTCAGTGACGATATTATCTAGTATAAAACAGCTTCAAAAAAGATTACCCTACACCACACCCTAAAAACCACCCTATGAAAGCTAAAAACATCGAAGGCGTTTTTAGGGTGTGTAGTGCAGGGTTTAGGGTCTAACTACCCTAAACGCTAAACCACAAATCCTAAAAACCTGACGAGTCAGTGGTGACATTATAAAGTATAAAACGACTTCAGAAAAGATTACTCTACACCACACACCCCTAAAAACCACCATAGAAAAGCTAAAAATGACGAAGACATTTTTAGGGTTTGTAATGTAGGGTTTAGGGACTAATCACCATACACCTAAGCCACAAACCCTAAAAATCTATCGAGTCAATGATGACCTTACAATCGTGGTCAATATTATATACCTATGGCATAAAGTTTTTGTATGGATGACATATATTTATTAATGTTTATGGCTAACATTTTTTTGTATATTAAAAAATAAATTAATAAATAAGGGATTGTTGTCGTACATATACCTATAAATGTTAGTCATTATATGCTAGAATTTTTGTTGATTTAATATAGCACCAACTGATTTAATTAATAAATTTCAAATTTTAAATAACAAAATTATTTTTTTATAAATTTAAAAAAGAAAAAAATATCATATCAAGTTGATAACTAGAGGAAATATAGTATTTTATATGTCGGTTTATAATGATGACAATATAATAAGTTCATGTATATAGCACATGTACGTATTGTATATTTATAGACACAAGTAATGGTGGCCACGGTTCCAGTTCCACCGGTTCCAATATGTGTATTCGAGTACATAAATTACTGTGTGCATAGCACAAGACAATTGTTGTGATGTTTGATATGTATGTTACATAAATATATATATATATATATATTTTGGTTGTGGATATTACGCGCAAAAAATGCGAATACTAGACACATAATATGTCTATCTTGTTACTCCGGTGTGAGAATACAGGTAAAGAGGAGTAGAAACTCTAGAGGGATGGAATTCTATATGGTATATGAATAAGGAACCGAATACAGTTGTATCTTGAGGTGTGAATCGGTATGAAACCGATGTGGAATCTAGTGGGAATTGACTTCCCTAGGAAATGGATGGTTGTTTGGAGATAGACTGGTACTATCAGATGATGGACTTAGTTCCATAATTTGAGATGTGTGCTAGTTTTATATGATTATGACTAGAATTATAGAAAGATAGAAAATTGGAACTTGTTAAATTATTTGATTGGTTGAAATTGACGTGGGAAGTGGAACTTGATTCCCGGGGATCAAGGGAAACCGAACACAAATTTGGGTGAAAGGATAGTTCAACACTGATGCTGATCACATCAAGGTCGGATGATTCCTGAAACTCCCTACAAGTGGTCACAATTAATCATGTTAAGAATAGACAAGGACCTTTAGTCCTAGCATGAATTTAAATTGGAGATGTATTGGTAAATTTAATATTGCTTCTGATGTAGTAAACAACAATCACATAGAGTTGCTTGTTGTTTGCTTAGTATTGTGGATGGAATTGTGTATGTATTATACACAATGGTGGACCTTATGAGTCTAAAAGTTTATATATATGACAGACCTTATGATTCTGAAGGTTATATATATAAACATGATCTATACGATCTATGGTATGAAGTTATCCGTGTATTCTAAATGATGTAAGATACATGGGAACTTTGGGGGCAAAGTCCTTTTAAGGGGGTAGATTGAAATACCCCAAACTTAAATATGGTAATTAAACATCAAGTTATGATATAATAAGGCTAAAACATGTATTATAAACATTGGTGAACAACTTAAAACCCCTTGGAACACAAAAATACGCTTTCAGAGCAATTAGTGCAAAAACTTGCCTTAGAGTTTGTGTAACCTTAAGTAGGGTCCAAAGTGGATTTATAAGCTTAATATCTAAGATAAGTTAAAACATAAAATGTGCTTTAAAACTCCTTAAAGCATATTTTTGAGAAATTATCTTAGAAGTTGGTTTTTGAGTGGTTTAAAGGCTTAATTACATCATAATGTACTAATGTACTATAATGTACCACATTAGCAAGCCTAATACAAAGTTTTTCAAAAAAAATCAGAAATTTGTGCACTCATTTATGAATAGTACCCAAATAGTGCCAAACAAGGATTTAATCCTTTCTAGCTTGGTCAATGGTCAAATGACCCCTAAATATCTCCTAAATGAGGCGGCATCCTTTCTATGACTCACCATTTGATTCAGCCAAAATATCTTAAAAGCAAGACTAAGATTACTTTTAAAATCTTATCATATTTACTTTCATCATTACACTTCACCATCTCTCTTGCTACTCCCTCTTGGCTGACGGTTATCCTCCCCATCAAAACCTTCCTCTTGCAAAGCTTGAAGCCATCCATGGAATTTCATAACCTTAATTAGCCATACAAACTCCATAAGTACTTCTTTTTGCCTTAAAACACCTTTTTCCTTCATTACTCTTCAAGGAGACTTCTTCCCCTCCAAAGTTTGGCTCCAATCTATCAATAATAACTACTTTGAAGGCAAAAACCGAGGGATTCCATGGGGTACACTTACCCATCCTTTGAATAAGGTTTAAGGTAATAAAAGTCCTTAAAACACCATTTTCTCCTTACATTTTGTACCAATCGAGAATGGCACCTTATGTAGCTTGTTCCTTCATCATTTCTAGTGTATTTCAAGCTTGAAAACTCTCCCTTGAAACAAGAACAAACCATGGGCAGAAAGTACTTATAAGTACTTAAGGTAATTCCTTTTCTTTTAAGCTTAAGACATGTTCTTCCTTTGATCTTTAAGAGCAACATTTTGACTCTTACTTTTCTCCTAATCATGTCCGAAAGTAGAGATTTCCAAGCCTTGTTTTTCTGTCAAATTTCAAGTGCCAAATACCAAGGAAATTACATTTTCAAGGGTAAGGATTTCTACTTAGTCTAAAGCCTTATATATGGGTTAAAACCTTGATTATGTTCTTAATATAATCTCCTTATATCTTGGTAATTAGGGTCGGTTTCTTGCTGTTGGAAATTCAACAAAGTGAGCTTAAAAGGTTAATATCCTTACTGATTACATATTATAAGGTTTTAAGTATTTAATTGTTGAATTATAACATGGCCAGAGCATAGGTTATAAAATGAGTTACTTTAACCTAGGAAATGATATAAATCAACTTATAAACTTATGACTAAGTAGCTAGTGATTTATGAGTTAGAAAATAACTTATAAAATGAATTATAACATTAATTAAATTATTACCAAAACTATGCTGTTTGGTGTGCATTTTATTGCTTAATTATGCACTTAATTAAGGCTTATGTTAGAGCTTTGATTTGAATTTAAAGGCTTGTATTCTAGCCAACAACAATTAGTTGTTTAATTAAGCGTTTTTATGCATTTTATGCTTTTATATGCTTGCTATAATATAGTTTAACCTTAGGCATAAAAATCAGAGGTGTATATGACATTTTAGAAACTTTAAGACCTTTAAAATTGGGTACAAAAATAGTTACGAATTTAGAGAATTTAATGAATTAGTTTTGTGACCATTTAAGTAAATAAAAGTATTTAAATGTGTTAGTTATAATATGACTAAGGGAATGGGTATAAAATTGTAAAAAAAGAAAAGTTAAAAGGGCTATATACAAATATAAGCCAAACCTTGGGGACTGCTTTGGTAAATAAAAGAAATTATAAGTTGAAAAATGATATTTGGTAGTTAAATGTAAATTCTAGGAATATTTGGGGTCTAGGTGTAATATTTATAAAATTCTGGGTGGAAAAGAATTAATAGGGGCGGAAATGATATAGGTCAAAGGTTGACCAAAACTTAGGTTAAAATGTTGAAACTTGGAGTTTAATATGAATTATAACATAAAATGTAAGAATTATAAAGTTTTGGGGTAAATTTGTAATTTAGGAAAAATATAAATTAAAACCGAATTGTTATGTGGTGAGCATAATTTTCAGAATTTAGGGGGTTGAATTGGAATTTATGAAATAAGGGATTAAAACTATAGGTTATACTAACCATTATGACATAAATGTAAAGTTGTACAACTTAGAGGTCAAAATGGTAATTATTAAAATATATGTGTTATGGTTGTAATTGAAAGGTCAAACTAGTGGTAACTAGGTAATTGACCAAGAGTTAGTAAGAAGAGATTAGAAATTGAATTTATAAGGTTAAAGGTATTAAATTGTAAGGTTTAGAAAATAAATGGGGCAAAACCTTAAATATTGGAAAGTTAATATAAGAGTTAAAATGACATTGGGGTTAGCATATAAATATTCAAATATATAGGATATGTTTGCTAGAAAAATTTAATGAAGTGTTGATTTACAAAATAAATTATGAAAGGAGTTAATTGTAAAGATTAGAAACTAAGTGTGGTCAATTTGTAATATTGAAGAGTTAAGTTGAGGGAAATTAATTAAAACAGAATGGGCTGTTTTGAGATTTCCAAAACTAGGAGGTGAGGTTTGAAATTAATTGAGTGATGTTTAGATTGAAAGAAATTTTGAATTGGTGGCTAATTATAAGTATTAGGAAAATTGTGGTAACTTCATAATTTTGAGAAGTTTTGGGTGAGAAATGAAAGTGGACACCTTAGGGGCTGTTTGTTGATGTGGAGGTATTAGGATAAGAACTTTGGAATATTGGGAAAAGATTAGAGAAAGATTGTTAGGTAAAAGACCTTAAAGGTTGGAAAATACTTGGATAGTTAAGTATAATGTTAATTGCAATATTAAGAACTTACAAACACATATGTGTAACATAAGTAGATTAGATTAAGAGGAGTAATGTGACAATCGTGCGACACTGAAATTATAAGACTATATATATATACACACACACACACACATATATATATATATATATAATATATATATATATATATATATATATATAATATATAGTTAGGAAGTTAAAACCAAGGAAATGGTAAAGACAAAAAGACGTCACATGAAATGACGACGTGGTTAGGAATTAACTAAGGAACGTTGCATAGAATAACGCATTAGCAAGGAAGTGATTAGGTTATTAACCTATCGGACTACTGTATTATAGGATCCAAATAGTCGGAGATATTCGACGGATTAGGCGAGCGTCGTTTTAAAAGCTAGCCACTCTCCAGGTGTACGATATGGTTTTCTTGCAGTCTGCTTGCTACCGAGGTTTACCCCGGCTTGTGTGCTACTTGTTTATACGCTATGACTAAACAAGATAAATGCATAAAAATAGTTTACTGCTTTTTCCTTCATGTTTTGGATTGTGCTAACCCAACTTTCCTTTGAGCTTGCGTGCTAACTTTGATTAGTAATCAACGCATGTAAGGTACATAAAATAACGGTTAGAGATTCACAACGTTTCCCACATACGAAAATGTCTAACATTGGACAATTGTGTAAGAACATGGAATGACTCCCTAATGTTGGTTGGTTAATATCTGACAAAAGATTTAACTAACAAAGATTGTTTATACAACACTTTTACTGATGGGTAACTTGGGGGTGAGGAATCCGGGACTGACTCCGGTCACGCGTGAATAGATAGGAGGTCGGTATCTGTATCAGATCCGACTTCCACCTGAAACTTGTCTACGGACTTGTCGCCTAGAGTCAACGAACCGACTCGGCCTCCTCAGATTACAGTTCGAGGTGGGAGGCTAGATTAAGTATGGTGAGGGGGGATCTCGCCTACATCCCCATGCTAACTTAAGAATTATTATTTATTTAAATCAGTGGAGCTCACACTCACTAGCTAGAGTTACTCACAACCCGACAAGGTAAACAATGGAATGATGTATGAACGGTTCTAAATAAAGAACGGTTGACATTATATGAGTTAAGGTCGAATACAAGAACTAAACAATTCTCGGGCCTTGGAACGAAAAGAAACTAACTCACTTACTCGATGAACTTCCATTACGATATTCGATCTATTTGAGTTATGTGATTACATGCTTAATATGTAGTATGTTTATTGTACTTCATAATGTTGTTTGAATAATTAGCAACCGCATGTATATCGACCAATTAGTTGTGTGTAAGCCCCAGTAGCTCATGGGCTGCACGTCTTCCATACCAGCAAAGGTGCTTAGCCCCTCGGGGCCTGCTATTTACTTTTCAGGTACTCGACTGAAGACGACTCACCCTAAGTGTAGGAGTGGGTAGAAGTATCTCGGGATTATTTTGTTAATTGCATGAGTAGTGTTTGTACACTCATGGTTTGAGTATGTATTCAGATTTATGGATTGTATTTAACTCGGTATAGTTTGTGGATTCTAGTTTATGTTGTATATTAGCTCGGGAAATTATCCGGTTAGTCAGACTATGACTTGTGATTGAATAGGCCTAGTTAGTCACGTGGGTGACTAACGGTGGTAACACTAACTTAGTATGATTTTCTGTTGCGATATTACTGTAATGACATGGAGGTTTAAGCGATAATCACGGTATTAGTAGTTGGGGTGTTACAGTAAAGCTGGGGATAAGGTCATCGGTGAATGTAACGGAGGTTCCTAAGATGTCAAAAACAGCTGCTTCAGTTCCTTGCCTCAGGGTTAACTCTAGGTTGATCTGTAACACCCCTACTCTAATCGGCTCCTAATCATCTTATTTAACACTGTAATCGCAGCGGTCATCTCAACAATTGAACTACTGGTGTCACCGTTTTCACTCGCCCATACGAGTAATAACGTGCTTACTGATAAATTCATAAATACGAAACAATTTCCCATAGTGACAACAAGAGATAGATCTAACCTTCCCAAACCAATATATAAAATACATTCACAGTGAGCATTCTAAGTATCCCAATCCTATACACGTTTCTAAGTTCGTATCAAAATGCAACAGTGCATATTAAAACAACTGTAATTAAACTACCCAGCGCGTCCCTCTCTTTGTCGACACCGGAAGCTGCATACCTGCAAAAATGGTTGTTTGTGGTATGGAATCAGCCCCTGCTGAGTATGTTACTACATGACTGTCATGCCCCCTCGGACCCTCAGTTAATTGGTCGAGAGCATGCAATTCATTTTCATGCAAGTAGTTTAATTTTAAAACTGTAAAGCAACAATATATATTGCAGTAAACTCAAATAACCAACAAGCCCCCGGCTTCACACATCGCATCGTAATAAACCACTGAAAGCGTTACAACGCTTATATGAGTACAGAGACTCCATTCCAACAAACACTTGATAGTTCATAATTGAGTACGGACTCACTCGACCAAACAATCCACCATAATCTACACATGAGTACAGCGACTCGACTCAACCAGTTCACAACACACAATATGAGCAAAATGGCTCGTTCAAACAAATCCACCAACATACCACACATAATTACAAAGCATAACCACTGAGCAATAAGGCAAAACAACGAGAATTATAAACAAGTATAATTTCCTGTCTTTGGCGTACAAGCCCAAATAATGTTCGCCTAATGTACGAGCTAATATAGTCATTCGTAATTGTTCAGTCGTGCCTAATGACAACGTCTCGCTAGAACGACGTGTCTCTAAGTTACCCATCTTCTATGGCGGGTCACCCACGACAATAGCCACTCCAGCGGTAGAGTCTCCGACCGATGAACCATCTGTAGTCCATTGGAAATTTATCCAGATACTTACGGTTACCACACGGTATCCTGGTATCGTTAATTGATCACAGTTCACAGCAAGAGTCACATCCTCTTGATAAACTTATCTATACCATCGCATCGTTTTACTATTTTTTTCCTAACACAGCAGACTAAGGTCGTAGTCCAATCCTGAGTATGTCGACTCGGGATCCAGTGCTAGATATGAGAGCGGTGTTAAAGAGGCCAATGCTCCGTATATAAGTCTCAGATATTATATATATCTTATTATCCTAATGCTACAACGTTTTACTTACGTTCCTTATATTACACATATAAGATAGCATCATTGCCGCTAGTTTGTTTTATAATATGTTCATATATACGAACGGTACTGTTATCGTACAACAGTAATAATAATAAAGCAGCATTAATACGCAACTCAAGCATATTAATTCACACAAGCAGACATTCGATCTTATCACAGATTTTCACACAATGTCTGAACTGAGGAAATCCTCAGAGACAATCAAGCCACAAAAATAACATACCGTGCACCGGGATTATAAGACCGTGGAGTATGAATCTGCTAAATTCTCTGGTGATCCTCGAGACGCCTCTTACAATCTATAAATATGCATCACACTATGCATCAGCATCTCATACTAACAATACACTACGGCACCCCGTACCGTTACTAATCCATCCCGGTTTATTCCCCGTTGTTAACTATAAACGTTTGTCGGGTTTTCGGTTTAACTCGGGATTTGGAAAAACGTCATATTTCATGCGTGATTACGTCGAGTATATTAATATACTTAACTTTAAACGTTTATTATCGCATGTAATTTAATACACATTTGTATATCATATAGTTTATCACTATATTGCATGTATATCTTAATCATATACTATACATTTCACCTTAGTATTTATTTTCCTAAGGTTTTGTTTTTCCACCATCCATTATAATACATTGTATTATATAATCCATTATCTTTAGCAAATTATATTTGCATTCCAAAACTATAACTTGTAGTTTGTAACTATTTTTTTGTAATAACCACCACCATTACATTATATGGTTTCTAACCATAATATATATTCATCCTTATATACATTTTTCTTGTATATGTATATATTTACCACATAGGTAAGTTCCATGAGTTATAAACTCTTATATTATATGTTACATTTTTATCATCTTTTATTAGATGATTATTCCCTTTAGTCGTACTATATTATACAACTTATATTAAGATTATTATCCTAATATTGTGTAACATTTTATGTTGTATCTTTACAACTCCCAAGGTTTAATCAACAAATACCTTAGTTTATAAATCCTATTTATTTATAGTTTGTCACATTACTTAATGTGAATATCCTTACTTTTATTAATTCCACCTAAACCATATAATTGTTATAACATTATAGACCATAGTCTAAAATTCATTTTCCAACCTTTTATAATTCGGTACAGCCCTTTAATTAATTTAAATTTCATTTTGACCACATAACATTATGTAATGTTATACCATATAGTAGTGGCATCAGAGCGAAGTATCGCTCTGATGACTGAATTACCAAGCTTAGGAAGTACCGAGTTAGGATTTTAGTACTTGGGGTTAAGGGTTGAGTGATAGCGTGAGAGATACGCTAGTTAGGAATTACCAGCATTTACTGGAAACCTACAGTGTCCAACCCGCCCTCCGAAATCCCTGTTTTTAACTTGGGAAACAACGAGAGATGGAAGTCCTCTCTTACTCGGGAATACCCGATCTGGCTGTTATTAAATACCACTGTGGGTACGGAGAACCTGTCTTACGGTAGATCCTGAAAACTGGGAATCCCGGAGACGGTTCTCATCTAAACAATGTTAACCGCATTTCATAGCGAAGAGTGAAGAATCTGTGTATAGAAGAATAGAATTTCCGGCAGCCTGGGTCGACATGCCGAGCAGTCAAGAACAACCAGCTTGCATCGCACCAACCGTGCAACAGGCAAGAAGTGAAGTAATGAAACCCGAGACGAGCGTCTACGGGACTACGATTATTACATAATGTCGCCAACGGTATACCAACCGACAAAGGAACCACAACGTAGTGCCCAAACAGAGACAAGTCTCAGTAACCACGACAAATGCGTGGAACGGGCTACGAAGAGGAAACAATACAAAAGAAAAGGGATCTCCAGAATAGGAAACACCTTAGTTAATGATTATCATGTGAATACAGTGAGAAGTCGCCCAGAGGGTTAATTGTCAAGACTGTAAGATCAAGTGAGGGCCAACAAGACCACTGATGACAGTGCGGGTGAGAACAATACCGCAACCGGTGTGTGTTTAACCGATAAGCCAGTTAGCATGGCGCACTTGCCATGGCAAGTGCTGCTATAACAGAACTGTTCGGGAAGTTTTAACAAACACGAAGTACTTAGTAAAGTACCATGAAGTTAAGTGAGATCATCATAACGGTGGAAGGGCTTGATAGCCTAACCCTTGTAATTGGAAGTACACCAGTCAGCAAGAAGCTAGACTTGGTTAAGGCAAGAAGGCGTTGTGAAACCATGAGAATTTTTCTTTCAAGCTTAGATTTATTTCAAACTCTTTTCTTTCAAAACCCGATTTTCTTTCAAACCAATATTTCTTTCTAACCTTCTTCTAAACCAAACCAGTAAAACCAAGGGCAGTTGACAAGGATACAACAGTGGATAAACTTTCCCTCGATTAAGTTTGGGAAGCACGGAATGAATATTGTCACAAGACAATACAAGGGAGTTGACAACAGAATACTTCACCTAGGCGTGTGACAGACACTACGAGTGTACCAACTGTAATGTGGGATGACCACACTCCGTGAGGAGCTTGTGGGCCTGACAGACCTATTTATGGGTTAGTTGGGTAAGTAGCAATGTATCAGTATGGTACCCCACATATGTATACGAGTAGAGTCCGAAACGCGGGAAGTAGTCAACTCCGTACTACGGTCAGCAGTATAAGTCAAACAAGAGCTAAGGATTACCATGAATGGTTGAAGTAAAGGAACTCAGTTAAGTTAACGAGACTAAAAGAATTAGTAAATTCCTTTCAAGGAAATGTTTAAGATTCAGGAGGTGCGAAGCGCACTAACTGTCATGTAAAGACATAGCATATGTCTTAAAGATCCTCAGGGGTAAACATGTTAGCTGGAATAGTGACCAGCCTGTGCATGGCAAGCAGATGCCTAATGTGGACACATTATTGTGCAATGAACGGGATGAAACTCCCAGAATGAGTACCGACACTACCAGGAAATGTTGATCTTCACAGAAGAGGATAATAAGCCAGTCAAGAACGCAAAACGGCGTGGCTAACTGAATATACCAATAAGTGCAAGCCAGATGTAAAGGCATAACTTAACAACACCCAGGAGAAATCCTTGAAGGGAGTTCGCATCAACGATAGTTGAACGAGATAACGTGACAGAAGCACAAGAGTTGGAGCTAATTTTCAGTTTAGACATAAGTTGTCAGGAGACGGACTGACAATCCTAAGGGCATCCCATGAAAGGAAACAGAATGCAATGACCTTGTCATGGAGCTCAGAACGATATCCAAACCATGTAATGATATACAGGGAAGTAAATGTGTATGAGTAGCCTACAATGAGAAGGGCTCGAGGCAGTAAGGCTTATAAGCCACAAGCAAAATGTGTTATGTAAGTTTGATTGATTGCAGAAGTTTATATTGTATAAGTGAATAGAGTGGAGAACGAACCACTGTATTAAGAGTGGAGATACCTCTCGATATTGTGAGACCGCAACAACGGTAGTTATGTGAACCAAGTTCAAGAAACATGTTAAGGATTGACCATGTTATCATTGCGAGAGAACAGATAGTTTAGAAGCATGTGAGTATAAGTGAAGCACCGAGCTGAATAACGCCGGCTTGTAACTCGAATAAGCAACGCTCAAGGAGCATTCGGTAGTCATCCAAATGAATGATGAACCATAATGCGAATAATGTAAGTATATGTGTGGAAGTCAATGTGTGGAAGTCAATGTGACAGTAAATACCATGTAAGTTAGTGTTATGCAATGAGTAAGAGCACGGTGCGCAGCAAGCGACCGTTGTATAAGTGTTGTTGAATAATAATGTGGCAGATAAGACCAGTTATGAGTTAAACTCAGTGGAGATGCAAGGTAAGTGATGTTAAACAGACTGGGCAATAAGCCAGTGGTAGGTACTATGTGATAACGAACTCAGTGTGGATCCCATTGCTAATAAGAGATTTACTGTCAAGAGTTTACGCCTCTGCACTCTGTATAACTGAGTGTTTTGGTATTGCACTTGCGCAGTAATGATCGAGTGGGATAGCTAGGAATTGGAAACATATTAATTGTGGAGGAATAATGTTATAATGGCCGGTGCATAGGAAATGCAAGGCCGCACCAATGAAAGAATACATGTACAAAACCAAATGTGGAGGCATGATTAACAGTAAGTGACTACAGTAGCACTAACGGCCAAATATCGATATGGAATATACCCCAAATGTTGGAAATAACCAAGAGAGCGCTACACATTAGGTAGCAGCTTAATCTCAACCGACAGTAAGTCGGAAGGGAACAAATCAATCATTGTGAAATACGTATCAGTTTACGTAGTAAGTTATTAGAGAAGTGGATGGAAAGTCTTGAAACTCACCGAATTCGCTCACGGTAAGAGATACCACGCGTTGGTTGAGAAACTGTTATTACCAAGATAAAGATGATAATTGGAGATGTACAATACAGTAAGAATAACGATTGGGGCAAACTAAGCCCTACAGTTATTAGAGTTTCACAGCAGAAACTAGTGAGCCAGTGATTCAAGTGTTGAATGTGCATGGTGAACATGAGTGAACGGCTAATTATTAACGCCTAGAAGCCTCACAGGCCAGAACCAAACCAGTTAAGAGTTAAAGCAAACTCCAATGAGAATTCTTGGTTTAGGGACTAAACCGCCAATATGGTCAAGATCCTCTAACCAGAACACATTGTATAACAGACCGCGTGGAAGTTGAAACACTTCACGACGGAGAACATTTTAAGCCAATGTTCAGTGATTGATTACGTGGGCGTAATCCCTTTTAAGGGGGTAGAGCCCAAAACCACTTAGTGTGTATTACCGTACAAATGTACGTGAACTATGTTGTGCATAGCACAAAATGATTTGTTTGGATTGGTGTGTGCGTTACATAAACATACGCATTCATTCATGGTTTAATTGTGGTAATTGTGCACATATATCGAATACCATTGTGATAAGTGTGTCTATTTGTTAACAGTTGTGTGTGATAGTACAAGTGTGGGGAGTAGAGAAACTCCCGGGGAACTAAAACCCCGACATTATATGTTCATATGACACTAAATGTGAAACTGTGTGTTGTATTTTGATAAAATATGTGTATATATATACTATATAGTGATTCATGAAAGGGTATGAAACCGACATAGAACCTAGTGAGAATAAGATTCCCTAGGTAACAGCATTAAAGTGAATGGAAATAACTGATAGACGAAGTTCTATCCCTTGGAGATGTTATGATCATGATTAGAATGATTAAAAAGATAGAAAATTGGAAATGGGTGTATTACTTGATGCTTGAAAATGAAGTGGGAAGTGGAACTTGATTTGCATGCGATCAAGGGAAGCCGAACACAAAATGGGGTGGAAGGATAGTTCGACACTGATGCTGATCACATCAGGGTTGGATGATTCTTGAAGCTCCCCTTAAGTGGTCACAACTAACCACGCTAAGAAAAGAAGCAAAGAGCATAAGTTGGACTTGGAGTTGTTTGTGTTTTCAAAAGGATTTTCAATTGGTTTTTCCAAAACAATCGATTAATATTTTGAATAAAGGATTCTCTTATACTTAACCTAGTAAAGAATATTTTTGTAGTATTTGCTCACGAGCCGAGGACGCATGAGCCTTTGTCTTCGGACCGGTGACATGAGAAGTATATATGTTAAAGATTAAGTGATTGTTTTGATCTCCCAAAGGGACGGGGACCAGAAGGTGTTCATCGCGACCGGGTTCTGCGGGATCACAGTGTATATAAAAGATATTTTGATTGTTATACATGCTATGACATGTTGTGTGGTATGTGTAATAAATATTATTTTGACCTTGAGTTCTAAAAGTGTATGTTATTAAGACCTATGAGTCTAAATGTGTTGTGTTATATAGACCTATGTGTCTAAAGGCTGTTATGTTATCAAGACCTATGGGTCTAAATGTTGTTATGGTACCCAGACCTAAGAGTCTAAGGGTTGTATGTATGTGCAAATGTTGTTAAGATACTCGGACCATTGAGTCCGAGGTTATCATGTGAGTATGTTATGTTATGTATGGATGTGTATATGTACCCGGACCGTTAAGTCCGAGGTTGTGATGTAAAGTATGTTTGGTTATGGAAGTTTATTTCCAAGTGATCCCCGTGTTTTAATCCAAATAATGTGTGGGAAGTGTGAACTTCGAGGACGAAGTTCTTTAAAGGGGGGTAGATTGAAATACCCCAAACCTTGATATGTTGTTTAAATACTAAACTATGGTATATAAAGGCTAAAAAGTTCCTTAGGAACATCAGTGAACAATTTAAACCATGGTAAAAACAATAAAGTACCATAAAGACAGTTTGAGCGAAAACATGCTTTAAGCTTGGAGTGAACTTGGTTAGGACCCAAAGAACCTACCAAGACTAAATAATATCCAATTATGATTATATAAGGCTAATTAAGTCCTTAGGAAACCTTGATAGACAATTAAACCGAACAAAACACAAATAAATGCCTTAAAGTCAATATGGGCAAAAGTGCTCTAAGCTTTGGATAAATTTGTATGAGACCTAAAGGTCATACCTATACCTTATAAGTATGTTAATGAACATATAAAACCAATTACCAAAGAAAACCAAGCTTGAAAACAAGTTAAAACACAAAATGTGCTTTAAGGAGTCTTAAAGCACATTTTTAAAAAATTGTCTTGTAAATGAGTTTTGAATGGCTAAATGTCCATCATTACTCTTTAATTAATAGTGTACTACTTAGTATCACATTTGGAAGTCTAAATCAATGGGAAATCAAAAATTTCACAAGAATGTGCCTTGTTTTGTGAATAGTAACTAAAATAAGCAAATTTATAACATAAGTCAATATAAGTAAGTTAATTGGTCAACAAAGACTATTATACCCCTAGGTAGAGATGGGGGCCGGTTTTTATTATGGTGAGTCACCAACATGTAAAAAAAGAATCAATTAAGGGAAGGAAGGAAAAGTAAGTAAAAGGAAGAAAGTTACTTTATAACATAAATATCTTAACAAAGTGTACTCTCTCACCTCATTCTCTTCTTCCTTCTCATTTCACACGGTCTCCAATCTTCTCCTCCCTTCTCCTTCGGTGATGCTACAGCACAAACACCATCTTCAAGCTTTGAACCCTTATATCTCCTAGCTCCCTTTGCCAAATCAAAAACTAAGACCACCATTCTCTTAGTTTAGTCAAGCTCTACAATCTTGTCTTTTCAAATCTTCAAGAACTCCATTTCGGTGCCATGAAGATTCACCATTGTTGGAGCTTGAGCTCACCTTTTCATGTCTTGTCATTCTCCTTTGCTTCAAGGTAAGGAAAGTCAAAGAAAATCAATGTTTCCTCTTGTTTTAGTGTGTGGCCGAAAATCACCACTTATGGTGCCTTCATCTTGCTTGTTCTAGCTTCATTCCAATCATTCAAGGGCTTGGAGGAGTCCTCTCTTGATGCTTAATCAAGCCCTCTTTTGTTTCCAAGGTAAAACAACTATCCTAATGTGTTAAGACAATATATAACCTAGGGTTTGTAAATGAGTTTAAGCATGAAGCTTGAATGCTCATTGGTTTTACTTGTATGTTGATTAGAACATTGACAAGTAACCAAGTCCTCTTGCCGATTTCCAAACAAGGAAGAACAAGAGTGTTCAAGTAAAAATCTCAAAGAAAGGAGGTAAATGTGCTAACCTAATGTAATTTATGCCTTAGGGAAAATGAGCTTGATTTGCTTAATAAAATACCTAAGGAGCCAATGGCAAATGACCTAGAGAAATGCTTTCAAGGAGATTATTAAAAGGCATATGTGATGTTGAGTGTATTTGCAGGTTAAAGGCAATATATATGTGGGAAATTCAGTGTTTAAGTTTAATGCATTTAAGGGCCTATGAGCCATGTTATTTAAGGACCTAAGTGTCAAGCAATTTAAGTTTATGCACTATATTGTGATGTAGTGTAGTTTAAGGATTTAGATGTGTGTAAAGAACATTCTTTGTGAAGATGAGTGTCTTGGATGGTTAAAGGAGGAAAAACAATATGTTTGTGTGCAAGGAATGTGTATTAAGTGATTAAGTGTTTTTGGTTGTAAAAGGGTGAAAACCTAAGTGTTTGTGTGTGAGAATACTCTTGATGGATTTTAAGTGTTCTTGAATGTCTAATGGTGAAAGCTATGTGCTTTGGTATAGCAATGTGCTAGAAGAACCCATGTCAAAATTTAGATAATGTATAAGAAGTTTTAAGTGTTTGAAATGAGTTTTGGTGAGTTTGGAAGTGTTGAGAATGGTAAAGTGATTTACTAGGGAAAGAAAGGTGCATTAAGGTGTTTTAGAAGGCAAGAAGGATTTAGGCATTATCTTGGAAGTTCTAGAAATCCAATGGGTGTTTTTGGATGTACTAAAGTCTTGGAGGAGTTTGTTAAGGTTTAGGTAATGTTGATGTACAAGAAGGAAATGATGTTTAGGTAAGATGTGGAAAAAGGAGATTTAGTTAGTAAGAAAGGATGTTTGGGAGATGATGTTGATGGTGAGGAAACATTCTTGGCATAGTGCTTATCATAGGTATGAAACACCACTTGGAGAAACTAAGAGAAAACATTTTAAGTGTTAGGAATTTTGGTAAGAAAAGAGTAAGTGTTTAAGGAGTTATAAAATGAGTTTTATGGATGTTATATGAAGGGTTAAATGTGCCAAATGATGTTAGAACACATTAGGAGGCTTGAGGAAAAGTTGGGAAGAAGTTTGACAAGTTTTGGACAAGTCCTGGTGTTGTCCGACCCAGTGGTCCGACCCAGGGTGGGTCGGACGGCCCCTGTTAATTCACCTGTTGATGTTTCTGGAATGGTCCGACCCAGAGGACTTAGGTCACATGGGTCGGACGGGAGGATTTGAAAGACGGAAAAAGTTTCTGGAACGGGCCGACCCAGTTGTGGGCCGGACGGTGGGTCGGACGACCCAAAACATGTAAAAAAACAAACAAAGTGTGGTTTAAGTAGTAAACCCTAGGGGGTATAATGATGACAACCAAGTGTGAGTTTAAACAAAAGAAAACGTGTCATTCAATCGTGTAAAGTGTTTAGTAAACCGGAACTTAATAAGTAATTAACCGACATTGTCAATCATGTCTAGGAGCTACGTTTGACGGGACTCGTACGCAGCAAGGACCAAGGTATGGTTTTCTTGCAACCTGTGTCCTACCGGATTACACCGGCTTGTATGCCAATGTGTTTTTCTATATGTTTGCCACGTTGTAAGATAAAACATGTAATGAGTTTATAGTAATTCATTTATGTGGCGTGTTCAACTCCGATACCATTTAACCTCGAAAGTGTTAAACCTTAGCTAACTGAGTCTAGGATCACATGAGAGTTCGGTATTCGGATTAAACGACCCGAACCATGGGACGTTCTAACCACGGCTATGCGTGTGTTAATTGTGTGATATTTGTGTGTGTATGTAAGGACCTCCCTCGTATGTTTAACCCAGTTGTAATACTGTATGGTGTGTGGATGTGATAGACTCCATAGTGGGGCTCTAACTAATATCTAAAAGTAAGTATGTACTAATAGGGGTGAGGAATCCGGTTAGGCCAGTCGCGCGTTGTTTGGGAGTGGGTATCCTTTTTAGCCTTACCCTCCTCTCTGTTATGGTTGTTTCCCTCACGGGTCACGATCTCCCATTAGCTTACTCCAAAGCTTAGCTATTCTGACTTATGATCGGTTTAGGGGGAACATGTGTTTATGTGGTGTGTTCGGGTCACCATATCCGAACCATCTTAACTTAAGTTACTCGTCCGACTATTAGGACGGTAATGAGTGTTGTATAACGAGTTTATCATGAGGGTGACATCATTCTCTAGGCTCACCAGTGAATTAACTATGTTTGGGTCGGTTCCTAAGAGAACCGTTCCCGTTATGTTATGTGATGTTGTTGTACAGCAATTCCCATTGCGATGTTGTTATGTGCACGTTGAAACGTGAAAAGTGTTGTTATGTAGTGTATGTTATATGTTGTAAAATGTGGAGTATGTGGATCATGGACATGAATCCCAGTTTGTGATAAGAGATGTTTAAGGATAACCCGATTAATGGGTGAGTGTCGTATATTAAGGAAGTAGCTCCATTAGAGGAGAAACACTCTAGGGGTAATGAACACCATGAGTGACTTATCAAGTAAGGATGTGTTATCTGTTTGTTGAGCCCATTGAGGTGGAATTTTATGTGTTGTGTGTTTATAGTTTACATGCATGATTCAAATATAATCAATCGCATGCTAAGACGACAATTAGTTGTGCGTGGCCCGGTAGCATGCGGGCTGCGGGATTACCATACCAGCAAAGGTGCTGAGCCCTGGGGGGCCACCCTTCTCTTCTTTCTTCTATTTCAAGTACAAGGAGCTGGAAGCCGTTCGAGAGTAGGACGGGGTAGTCGTTGTACATGGGTATGCATTTAAGTTATATATGTACAGTAGGTGTAGTAAGACCGAAATTGTTATCGGCATTAGTTTGTGAATACTCGGTACAGTTTGAGGTATATGTTGTTGTTGTTGTTTATGGAGAGGGACAGTAATGTGTAGTCGCTCGGGAATCTAGTCCATCAGACCGATACAATGTATATGTAATAGCCTTGTTAGCCACGTGGGTGGTTAACGGCGTGTAACACCAACGAGTTAAGTAATGTGGTGAAGTATATTCTCCGCTGCAGATTGTTATTAAGTGTGTTGTTGTTGGATGGGGTGTTACATAGTAATATCATATAATGTGATATCTTTATTCCCTTTAATTTATAACATATAGTTTTTTTTTGCAAAACTATTTATTACTGCCGCATGGGCACAATATAAAAACCTTATTCTTTTTTTTCGTAATCCATAGTTTCCTTTATTTACAAAATCACCCCATTATTTATAACATGTTATATATATATATATATATATATCATTTAATATACATTTTTAACTTATAAAATGGTATAACCCATGGTTATATTTTTGTAAATTCTGAACAGACCCAATATTATTCTATAATTGCCATTTGGCCCATTTTATAACATATAGTTTTATAATAGCATTAAAACTATATATTATACACATATCTTATTGAATACTCTTATAATATTCTAAAGATCACCAAATTTCACCAAAGGGTTATAATTACCCTTACTAACCCATATATAATCGGTATTTGCTATACCACCACATATATTTCTCCAAAGTCTCATAATGACATAATAACTATATATTATACATATATAGTTTATTTTAATTCCAAAATCAAACCAATAAATTCCTAAAAATTCCTAATAGCCCATGGGTGTTTATAATACCATTATACACCCTTAACTTTCGGTAATAACATATATACCACATATGTTATAAAATTGTTACAATAAAATACTTATCTTATTATAAAACCTTAAATAAGTTATCTAACTTATTTAATTTGGTCAAAACCTACCATATGGTCAAGGTTGACCACCTTAATATTTCCTTGACCATTAATCTCCACAAATTACGGTTTATACCCATATATTTTCAGAAATTACCATTTAACCCCAAAACATTATATAATCTTATAATTTTTATTTAAACTCCTTTAAACCTCTAATTTTCGGCTTTATTAATATATAGCCCCCAAATTTAATTTATTTACACTATAACCCCAATAATATGCGGTAATGCATATTAGCACCTAAACTTAATTAAAAGCTTATAAATGCATAAATAAAATGGCCTAAAGTACATGGCCTTATTACAAACATTATCTTATAAAATAAATTACACATAAATGCCCAAAAATGCATTAAACTCTCGGCCCTTACCACATCTTTTCAATACTTACCAATTTTCCATATAATGTCTTAAATTTGACAATTATGCTAATTAATTAGTTATAAAATTTACTAAACCATTTCTTAATCACCTAAGGTCAAAATAAGACCTTAATAATACCATTCACTCATGGCACATTTATATAAATATGTATAAACACATATTAATATACCAAGTGTAGGTTTAAGTGATTTATACCTTGTTTTTGCCAAGACTAAGCTTGTTTGGCCACGGCTGTTTGGAGATAATATTTCCACAGCTTAGTTTACATGTTTTCAAACAGTAATTAAGGTATGATTAGTCTCCAAGCAAGATCTAACCCTAAGAAGTGTTTAATGTCATTTTCAAGGTAAAATTTACCTTAGAATACCAAGGTAAACAAGCTTGACTTCGGCCTAAATTTACAGAAGTTCAAGAGCATCAAAAGAGCTACTAAAACCAAGCTTTAAACTGGTATAACTCAGATTAGAAGATGGCTAATTTTTACCTTGTTTAAAATGCCTAAAATGGGTTTTTGGCTTGGATCTGGCTATACCTTGAAGATCTTGATGTACCAACTGAATAAGTATGTTAAGATGAAGATTATAAGCTTAGAAACAAAGTTTCATAACCGGATTTGAAGGGAATCAAAAGATATGTGCTTAAAGCACATTTTTATACCTTAAGAACAAGATTAGCTTTCTCCACCTTCTTCCCTTGTCAATGCCGAGATATATCCTCCATTTAACCTCCAAAACAACCTAAGAACATTGATGGAAATGTTTGATACTTTGCTCCATGGAAAGAGGAAAGAATTGTGAAGAAAATGAACATAAAATGACTAATTAAGCTTACCTAGGTATCAAGGTGTTCTTCTCTGTTCTTGGTGTGTTATCCACGGTTTTAGAGAAGCAAATGGAGAGGATGGAGCTGCTGTGTCGGCTGGGAATGAAGAGAATGTAATAGTAATGACGATTCATCAATTTAATTAGATATTTTGTGTCAAAGTTGAATGTGCTGTCTTCCATACTCCTTGCCTGCCGACCTCATAAGGGCTAAGATGGTCATTCATTGACCATTGACCATACTTAGTCAATATTGCTTAAAAATGCACTATTTGGGTTACTATTCATACTAAATTGCCCATTTTGATTTTTAATTTTCAAACTTTGATTTAGACTTTAAAATATAGTCTATCATGTCACATTAATATTATAAATGATATAATCCAGTCTTTAAAATGACAAAAAGTCATTATTTAGAGCTCATACACAAAAACGTGCTTTAAGGTGTTTTAGTGCACATTTTGTGTCACAGGGTGTTTCTGAGCTCTGTTTTCTTTGAGAACAGTTTTGTTGTGTTCCTTACTTCATTATAATACTTAGGAATCCACTTTGGATCCTATTTGAGGTCATACAATCTTTATGGTGTCTTAAAGCACATTTTTTGCCTTACCGATCTTAAAACATGTTTTGCCTTGTTGAGATCTTTTAGATTGTTCCCCAATGGTATTTAGATGTTTATTAACCATCTTAGATCATTAGTAGATCATTTAAATAAGTTTTTAAGGTTAGGGGTATTTCAGTCTACCCCCCTTAAAAAGGCTTCATCCCGAAGTCCTTACTCATCAACAGTTCACCTAAGGAATCCAGTTCCACTAAGTAATCATAGACAGATCATCACTAGGGAGTACATCCCACTACGTTCAGATCTAGTCTATATGTATCACATTTGATACAGCAATAATCTCATTCCATATAGTCAATAATCATGACACATTCATTCATAAACAGCACTAAACAAGGTGCAAAGCTCATTCATACACAGCACCAGACAAGGTGCAAAACTCAATCATACACAGCACTAGACAAGGTTCTAAACTCAATCATACACAGCACTAGACAAGGTGCAAAACCAACAAGAAGTACTCAAAGGTGTCTCACAAGGGGTACCCCACGCACCCCTATTCATATGCAAGTATCTCCCGAGGATACCTCTACATCACTCCGCGTGTATGTGTGTGCATATATTTAACGATGGTAAATCACAGGGAAGCAGTCATAACGACCAGGACTTGACGATCCCCAACCCCATGCTAACCAACGTCAACCACCCGTGGACACACCGGTTTAGTAACGAAGGACACTGCGGTCCACGGCTCCTCGAACAGTATCACCTAATTTCCTTAATCACCCGCAGACACACCGGTCTAAGGACAAAGGGCTCTGCGGTCCACGGCTCTTTGGGTGATGTCACTCGCAGACACACCGGTCTAATGACGAAGGACTCCACGATCCACGGCTCTTCGAGTGACGCCCTAATTCCAATTTCTATTCATATCTATGTCCACTTGTAGGAAGCTTCAAGAGTCATTCAACCCCGACGTTGTTGGTGACAGTGTTGAACTATCTCTCACCTCAATTTGTGTTCGGTTTTGCTTGATCGGACCAGGATCAAGTTCAACTTCCCACGTCAATTTCCATCAATTAATTGTTTTATTCATTCCTAATCTTGTTTCCTCTTGATATTTGCCACCTTGTGTTCTATAGATACACAAGTCAACTAGTGTAATTAATCTAGTCCTTGGCATGTAGGATCATGTATCCTAACCACGTACCATTCTCTTGACTTATAATTATTCATACAACTCCTAAAGGATTTACTTCCACTAGGTTACACATCGGTCTCATGCCGATTCACTCATCGCATTTCAACAATCGGTTTCATACTGAGTCACAAATCACATAATACGGAGCTTTCTACTCCTTCTATCTGAAATCTCTATCAGAGCTACAGATAGTCCTACTTGAATTCTCACATCAGAGCTAACAAGCTAGGCGTATATGTGTTTAATGTTCGCAACGTTTGCATGATAATTGGAAATAGGATAAGAACACTCTATTTGTTCTCCCTTTCCTATTCACCACAACTAATGCGAACTAAAATATATATATATATATATATGTTCATACACATAATACATCACAATATTACCTCGAGTAATATAACACAATCATAATACTTGTACTCTACGTACAATAATAGTTTGCAGCATGTGTACCATGCGCTACGTACTCGTACGTACGGTATATTTTAAGCGTGCACAATCACTCTACCCCCTTAAAAGGGATTACGCCCACGTAATCTATGAATATGTCATCTTGAAGTAATAAGTACAAGATGTTCCACTCATATGGAATATTCATGCACTAATGTGCTACGTATACATTACCCTTTTTCCTCTCGGGTCGGGCTCTAGCCACTCTGGCTATACTACCTATGTCGGTTATGTGTATGTATGTTCATGTATGGTTTGATCGGGAGATGTAAACACATCGTTTGTTTTCCCAAATCTGTTAGGTATGTCTAACCTATGCGTTATGGGTCCACTCGCTCTGCAAGCAGTATGCCCAACTACTTTAGGGTTAAGTAACCCTTTTAAGTAACAGCTTCATGCCGGTTTCTACTCCATGTGACGGTGTTTTCTACACGGTCTTCCATAATTATGGTCATGGAGGAAACTATATCGCTGCGTGGTATCATCATTACACACGCTAATTATTTTGACTAGCTTTTTTTTATTCAGTCTTCCTGAATTCTATACATGCTCATGGTATATTCCCAAGAGTTCATTCCACCCTACCGAACTAACCTTCGGTGTAAGGGTTGTCGAGCTATGCTCTAGCGCCTAGTGCTCGTAGTAGTCGTGTCCAAAATCTCAAGACGAGTCTGATATGCGCAACTAACTGGCGCCTCATGACTCCAAGTTATTTCGTTCCTTAGGTACCTTGTAGGTCCTCTTTTGCTAGTGTGAACCCGTATCCCTCGTGTGTTGGTATTTTAGTACCCACACATATGGTTCATCCCTCTTCTCGATTAGGGGAATCCATTGGTTTATCTGATCTTCCATGTTCTCTTCTCACCAACATATTTCTGTTAATAGTTATCACAATGGCCGCTTGTTGCGCACCATGTACCAGTCGATTAGACGGTTACCCGCTATTGCGGTTTGCATGGAGTATCTAATCTCCAGCTTAGAGTATCTCTTGTAATGGTCGCTTTTGCCCTTCGTCTGTTGTAAACATACAATACGACTGTGGGTTTTAGCTTGGCATTCGTTTTCTGTTCAACCCTAATTGGTACTAACATACTAACATTTTATGGCTTGAGCATGTGGTATTATTGTTTCATGCGACATCATCGCAGCGCTCTCAGCGCATTATATAACTCTTTCCGTGCCCCCCTTTTTTGGGTAGCATCTATTACCCTACAAAGGTTTCTTTGGTATAACTTCCTAAGATACCACAATTCCTCTTCTCATTCATGGGTTCACCTCGCCTTTACCATAAAAGGCCTTGGCTTCCTCGTTTACTAAAATCCTCAAAACTTGTATTCTAACTCATCCACTATGGAGTTGCGTCCTTATATCATTTTATTATCAAGCTATCCTTGATTTTTTTACCTTGTTAGTTTGACTGAGATCTCTCTCGTTAATTCATGGTTTACCTAGTCAGGATTCCATTCACTGACTTAGACACAGAGTTGATTACCTCCTGGGTCCTTACACTACTCGTTTACATACATGGGATACCATACTGATACATTACTACTTACCCAACTAACTTAATGTAAGTTTTGTCAGGCCCACAAGCTCCTAGGAGTGTGGACGTCCCATGTCTCGTTTAGTGCACTCGTAGTGTTCGTACCTGGTGATTATCATGCTCTTAGTCCTGGTAATTCATGTTGGAGTAACTAGACTTCCAATTCTTAACTTTTAGTGTTAGGATGGCCCTAAAGGGTTCTCTGGGTTCCCTTATTAATGTATATTTTCCTTACCTTCTCTAAGATAGGTGTTCGCGACTTATCGCCCTAATACTGGTTTTCCACATGCTCGTCAACTAGTATCTGTGAGTTTGGATCAGTAACTACTTATTATCTCTCCCGTTCACTCCTAGGCTGTTAACGCCTTCAGATATGAGTTTTCAGTTCTAAAACTCCACCCAATCCATTGGGTTACACCCTCTGTTGTAATATGGACTCCATGACAAGGGTTGACACATCGTGTTTCTCCTGTCTTATCGTAGTCCCTTTTTAGCCTGATATTAATTAGCATTTGTGATTCATCACCTTTGTTCTCCTAGTTTTGGGTCATTTTGGTGGTACTAAGGGTATCCTCCGCCCTCGACAAATTCATTGTTTAGTTAATATCCACTGCCCTCCGTACGGGAGTCTAGCAGCACTATGGATACACAACACATCAGGTGTGTGTGGTGCGGGCATAACATCGGCCCCTTTATTGCACGTTCGCATCTGCCTAATCTTTTTTTTTACAACCCAAATAGTTTGCCATAACGATACTTGTCTATTATTTTCATCCACTCAATCGGATAGGTTTATTTAGAGTCTTGGCTCATATAGCTCACTTTGCCCTCTGGCAATGTTCAATGGTAGTGGTTTAACCACAAGTGTCGCGCACTCCCTAAATATGGTTATGCTGGTCCTGAAGACCTGACACTCCCCACCGGTAATGATTGACGTTTAATGTCCATACCGGCACTGGGGTTAGGCTTGTAGGCACTAATTATCGTTATTCTCATTTACTCCCCTTTTAATACTCTACTAAATGGTGTATTATTTTCAGGTTTAATGGTTAGACCGGCTAGGTCTTCCCGAGGTTTATCGACCTCCAACCCAAGGGTTTCGTACCCTGCCTACAAGAAGGCTATGTCCCACTTCATTGCATTACGGACTCACATAAAAGTTTAGTGTATTGGTAACTGCCTGGACCACTCGGTCTTTTAGGGTTAGTTTACCGTTGCTGCACTTGCTGTAGCAAGTGCACAAGGTAGGTTGAAATTTAATACTTTGGTTAATGTGGCACTTGCAGTGGCAAGTGCGCCATGCAGACTGAGCCACCAGTACGGTGTGTTAGTTCAGTGCTATTCCCTAATCGGGTTTCTGTTCTAGTCAAAAGTTCTTATTCAAATTAATACAGTCTACCCCCGCACTCGTTCCCACAAGTTTACCGTGGTAGTAAGGTCTTACTTTCCTCACGAGGCGTTGCATGATAGCGATTTAGCGAGTTCTTGTTTCCACAGTTCTCATGATCTCTCCTCATGCACGTCGGGCCATCTTGAACCTTCAGTGTTGCATGGTTTTAGAGTTACTCGCTTCGGGTAAGACTTCTAAAGGAAATTCCTTCCGTCTGTTACATATCTCATAAACTAATCATTACTCGTCGTTTCCACCTCTTTCCCCCCAAGCGCACCATCGGTGCTTTCCTGGATGTAAGACAGGGTTGCCTTGCTTATAGCAAGCTAGCCCCATTAGTCCTACAGGAATTTTCTCCTCAAACTCAGTTTATTATTTATCTCATCCTCGTATGGTAGACATTATGTCAACCAGGACCCCGGTCCTAAACATTACATCAAAACACAAAGTCTTATTTTCTACTTTTAACATAATCCTCTTAGCATCCACATCGGGTCTTCCCGATCAGGAGAGTTATCTATGTGGTGTTTCCCATTTTATTGTCTCACTAGATAGTACTTGAGGTACGGGCTGCGGCGGGTGGGGTACCATTGCAAATTTCCCGGGATGTTCTCCCATCAAGTGCGAGTGGTTCATACCGTCCTCGGTACTTGGGGTTGCTGAACCTTCACCACCATCCGCTGCTCCGTGTTCTTCCTTAGTACTGTTACCCAGACCTCTCCCTGACATATGTCAAGAGGACGGGTTAGACCTTACTCGGTCAAATACCGTAGTCTCGGTCGTTTAATATTGAAGTGCCTCTACGGCTATGGTGTGCAAGCCTTAAGCATTGCATCAACCCCGCAAGGTCACCTATCCACATCGTTTCTCGTATTCCCAAAACCTATGCTCACTGTACAAATCCTACTATCTCTTGTCATCAGAGTGGTACTCCGCTCTGATACCACTTTTGTAACACCCCTACTCTAATCGGCTCCTAATCATCTTATTTAACACTGTAATCACAGCGGTCATCTCAACAATTGAACTACGGTGTCACCGTTTTCACTGCCCATAGTAATAACGTGCTTACTGATAATTCATAAATACGAAACAAATTCCTATAGTGACAACAAGAGATAGATCTAACCTTCCCAAACCAATATATAAAATAATTCACAGTGAGACATTCTAAGTATCCCATCCTATACACGTTTCTAAGTTCGTATCAAAAGCAACAGTGCATATTAAAACAACTGTAATTAAACTACCCAGCGCGTCCCTCTCTTTGTCGACACCGGAAGCTGCATACCTGCAAAATGGTTGTGTGGTATGGAATCAGCCCCTGTGAGTATGCTACTGGACTGTCAGCCCCCTCGGACCCTCAGTAATTGGTCGAGAGCATGAATCATTTTCATGCAAGTAGTTAATTTTAAACTGTAAAGCAACAATATATATTGCAGTAAACTCAAATAACCAACAAGCCCCGGCTTCACACATCGCATCGTAATAAACCACTGAAAGCGTTACAACGCTTATATGAGTACAGAGACTCCATTCCAACAAACACTTGATAGTTCATAATTGGTATGGCGACTCACTCGCACCAAACAATCCACCATAATCTACACATGAGTACAGCGACTCGACTCAACCAGTTCACAACACACAATATGAGCAAAATGGCTCGTTCAAACAAATCCACCAACATACCACACATAATTACAAAGCATAACCACTGAGCAATAAGGCAAAACAACGAGAATTATAAACAAGTATAATTTCCCGTCTTTGGCGTACAAGCCCAAATAATGTTCGCCTAATGTACGAGCTAATATAGTCGTTCGTAATTGTTCAGTCGTGTCTAATGATAACGTCTCGTTAGAACGACGTGTCTCTAAGTTACCCATCTTCTATGGCGGGTCACCCACGACAATAGCCACTCCAGCGGTAGAGTCTCCGACCGATGAACCATCTGTAGTCCATTGGAAATTTATCCAGATACTTACGGTTACCACACGGTATCCTGGAATCGTTAATTGATCACAGTTCACAGCAAGAGCCACATCCTCTTGATAAACTTATCTATACCATCGCATCGTTTTACTATTTTTTTCCTAACCACCGCAGAAAAAAACAAAAAGACTAGTCGTAGTTCCATCCTGGTATGTCGATCTGGGATCCAGTGCTAGCTACCGAAAGGGAGCGGCGTTAAGAGGCCAATGCTCCGTTATAAGTCCAGATATTAATATATCTTATTATCCTAATGCTACAACGTTTTACTTACGTTCCTTAGATTACACATATAAGATAGCATCATTGCCTTAGTTGTTTTATATATGTCATATATACGAACGTACTGTTATCGTACAACAGTAATATAATACGCAGCATTAATACGCAACTCAAGCATATTAATTCACCCACAGACTTCAATCTTATCAGATTTTTCACACAATGTCTGAACTGAGGAAATCCTCAGAGACAATCAGCCACAAAATAACATACCGTGCACCGGGATTATAAGACGTGGAGTATGAATCTGCTAAATTCTCTGGTGATCCTCGAGACGCCTCTTACAATCTATAAATATGCATCACACTATGCATCAGCATCTCGTACTAACAATACACTACGGCACCCCGTACCGTTACTAATCCATCCCGGTTTATTCCCCGTTGTTAACTATAAACGTTTGTCGGGTTTTAGGTTTAACTCGGGATTTGGAAAAACGTCATATTTCATGCGTGATTACGTCGAGTATATTAATATACTTAACTTTAAACATTTATTATCGCATGTAATTTAATACACATTTGTATATCATATAGTTTATCACTATATTGCATGTATATCTTAATCATATACTATACATTTCACCTTAGTATTTATTTTCCTAAGGTTTTGTTTTTCCACCATCCATTATAATACATTGTATTATATAATCCATTATCTTTAGCAAATTATATTTGCATTCCAAAACTATAACCTGTAGTTTGTAACTATTTTTTGTAATAACCACCACCATTACATTATATGGTTTCTAACCATAATATATATTCATCCTTATACATTTTTCTTGTATATGTATATATTTACCACATAGGTAAGTTCCATGAGTTATAAACTCTTATATTATATGTTACATTTTTATCATCTTTTATTAGATGATTATTCACTTCATACTATATTATACAACTTATATTAAGATTATTATCCTAATATTATGTAACATTTTATGTTGTATCTTACAACTCCCAAGGTTTAATCAACAAATACCTTAGTTTATAAATCCTATTTATTTATTTTGTCACATTACTTAATGTGAATGTCCTTACTTTTATTAATTCCACCTAAACCATATAATTGTTATAACATTATAGACCATAGTCTAAAATTCATTTTCCAACCTTTTATAATTCGGTACAGCCCTTTAATTAATTAAATTTCATTTTGACCACATAACATTATGTAATGTTATACCATATACTAATATCATAATATGATATCTTTATTCCCTTTAATTTATAACATATAGTTTTTTTTTGCAAAACTATTTATTACTGCCGCATGGGCACAATATAAAAACCTTATTCTTTTTTTCATAATCCATAGTTTTCTTTATTTACAAAATCACCCCATTATTTATAACATGTTATATATATATATCATTTAATATAACATTTTTAACTTATAAAATGGTATAACCCATGGTTATATTTTTGTAAATTCCGAACAGACCCAATATTATTCTATAATTGCCATTTGGCCCATTTTATAACATATAGTTTTATAATAGCATTAAAACTATATATTATACACATATCTTATTGAATACTCTTATAATATTCTAAAGATCACCAAATTTCACCAAAGGGTTATAATTACACTTACTAACCCATATATAATCGGTATTTGCTATACCACCACATATATTTCTCCAAAGTCTCATAATGACATAATAACTATATATTATACATATATAGTTTATTTTAATTCCAAAATCAACCCAATAAATTCCTAAAAATTCCTAATAGCCCATGGGTGTTTATAATACCATTATACACCCTTAACTTTCGGTAATAACATATATACCACATATGTTATAAAATTGTTACAATAAAATACTTATCTTATTATAAAACCTTAAATAAGTTATCTAACTTATTTAATTTGGTCAAACCCTACCATATGGTCAAGGTTGACCACCTTAATATTTCTTTGACCATTAATCTCCACAAATTACGGTTTTACCCATATATTTTCAGAAATTACCATTTAACCCCAAAACTTTATATAATCTTATAATTTTTATTTAAACTCCTTTAAACCTCTAATTTTGGATTTATTAATATATAGCCCCCAAATTTAATTTATTTACACTATAACCCCAATAATATGCGGTAATGCATATTTAGCACCTAAACTTAATTAAAAGCTTATAAATGCATAAATAAAATGGCCTAAAGTACATGGCCTTATTACAAACATTATCTTATAAAATAAATTACACATAAATGCCCAAAAATGCATTAAACTCTCGGCCCTTACCACATCTTTTCAATACTTACCAATTTTCCACATAATGTCTTAAATTTGACAATTATGCTAATTAATTAGTTATAAAATTTACTAAACCATTTCTTAATCACCTTAGGTCAAAATAAGACCTTAATAATACCATTCACTCATGGCACATTTATATAAATATGTATAAACACATATTAATATACCTAGTGTAGGTTTAAGTGATTTATACCTTGTTTTTGCCAAGACTAAGCCTTGTTTGGCCACGGCTGTTTGGAGATAATATTTCCACAGCTTAGTTTACATGTTTTCAAACAGCAATTAAGGCATGATTAGTCTCCAAGAAAGATCTAACCATTAGAAGTGTTTAATGTCAATTTTCAAGGTAAAATTTACCTTAGAATACCAAGGTAAAAAAGCTTGACTTCGGCCTAAATTTACAGAAGTTCAAGAGCATCAAAATAGCTACTAAAACCAAGCTTTAAACTGGTATAACTCAGATTAGAAGATGGCTAATTTTTACCTTGTTTAAAATGCCTAAATGGTGTTTTTGGCTTGGATCTGGCTATACCTTGAAGCTCTTGATGTACCAACTGAATAAGTATGTTAAGATGAAGATTATAAGCTTAAAAAAAAGTTTCATAACTGGATTTGAAGGGAATCAAAAGATATGTGCTTAAAGCACATTTTTATACCTTAAGAACAAGATTAGCTTTCTCCACCTTATTCCTTTGTCAATGCCGAGATATACCCTCCATTTAACCTCCAAAATAACCTAAGAACATTGATGTAAATGTTTGATACTTTGCTCCATGGAAAGAGGAAAGAATTGTGAAGAAAATGAACATAAAATGACTAATTAAGCTTACCTAGGTATCAAGGTGTTCTTCTCTGTTCTTGGTGTGTTATCCACGGTTTTAGAGAAGCAAATGGGAGGATGGAGCTGCTGTGTCAGCTGGGAATGAAGAGAATGAGGTAATTAAGCTAACTTTGCCTTTTAAGTTAATATATGTTATTTTATGTAATAGTAATGATGATTCATCAATTTAATTAGATATTTTGTGTCAAAGTTGAATGTGCTGTCTTCCATACTCCTTGCCTGCCGACCTCATAAGGGCTAAGATGGTCATTCATTGACCATTGACCATACTTAGTCAATATTGCTTAAAAATGCACTATTTGGGTTACTATTCATACTAAATTGCCCATTTTGATTTTTAATTTTCAAACTTTGATTTAGACTTTAAAATATAGTCTATCATGTCACATTAATATTAAATGATATACTCACTCGTCTTTAAAATGACAAAAAGTCATTATCTTAGAGCTCATACACAAAAATGTGCTTTAAGGTGTTTTAGTGCACATTTTGTGTCACAGGGTGTTTCTGAGCTCTATTTTCTTTGAGAACAGTTTTGTTGTGTTCCTTACTTCATTACAATACTTAGGAATCCACTTTGGATCCTATTTGAGGTCATACAATCTTTATGGTGTCTTAAAGCACATTTTTGGCCTTACCGAACTTAAAGCATGTTTTGCCTTGTTGAGATCTTTTAGATTGTTCCCCAATGGTATTAGATGTTTATTAACCATCTTAGATCATTAGTAGATCATTTAATTAAGTTTTTAAGGTTAGGGGTATATCATGATCAATCCCGAAGATGTCGAAAGGTACTTTAATTAGTTTTCATCTCATTAATTAATTGCTTTTGCATCAAAATCAATAAATATTAGCCTGGAGCCTAGACCGAAGAAGCTTAATGTTTGCACTACTAACAAGTCACTGTTTACTACTAGCGTTGAGATGTAAGGTTGGCTTGTCACTGACTATTAATGCATGTTGCAGGATTGTATCACGGAAACCCAAGGATGTATGGGTGGTCCATTTGAGAGTAGGGACTTACCTTTTAAACGGCAAGTACATTAAGCCTTTGGGTTTGGACAACTGACTGATCTTTGCGCAAATGACCCATTGCAAGCTTTATATGTCATTTATGATCTAAATTCGCATCACAAAGTAGTATAAAATGATTGATTATCAGTTCTTCTAATGGTAAGACTTTGGTCCCTGTGGATGTTGTGCACTATCGTTTATTTAGATAGAAAAAAGATACCCCTTTTTTTATTTATTTTTTGTAAATGACTGCTTCATTCTTTCTCTTTTTATTATAGATGAACTGTTAATAAGTCAAGTTCCTTTAGGTTTTTATGATAGTAAACCATCCATGCGGTTTAATGTATTTGTTTAAGTGTTTAAGCAAATAAAGATTATCAGGATTGCTTGTATGCAAGGTTACAAGCGGGTTCTATCATTCTGACTAGTTCCCAACAATCGGGCACATATCCACGATCGCGCCAAGCGAGGCTCAACGGCAGACGACAAAGATACTCACTCGGAAATAAAGCAAAATACAGTATTGAAGTTAGACACCTTGTCCAACATGCCTAGCAACGTCAACCTGCATAAATCGATTTTCCAAGATCAAATATTCAAATGCATGGGTGACAAGGAAGAAGAAGACAAACGACAGTGCAGAAAAAGCAGTTGTCGCTTTCTGTTTTTTCTACTATGTCTTCTGGAAAGTGATTCTTGTATGTCCCCCATTCTGGCGTAATAGTGGCTAAGCCACTAAGAAGTATAGACATCATATATTTTAACAACAAGCTTTGGGATCCACCAACAAGAAGAAATCAACATTGGCTATAAAGATAACCCAGCTTCCAATAGAGGCGGGGTGCTGAGAGAGTCATATTTGCTGAAACATAGCTTAATATTTTCTAGAGAGCTTAGGCTTGTAACTTAGAGTTTTCAGTTTCCTTTGTGAGTCTTAAAGTCTTGTAATAGAGTGGCAGAGTGAGTGAGTGGAAGGGAAAACTCAAAGTGTTAAGTATACAAAGGTAGCTTGGACAGTCAGGGAACAGTCGGCGAACTATTGGGAGGTTGTCAGTCATGTATCGATCAGGGGTCATGCACTAGTAGAAAATGGCCATTTTCGGCCCCCCATTTTCGCGGTTTTTACATTTTCGCCGAAAATGTGTGTCGGGTCAGGCTATTTTCCGGCGGTTCCTATAAACAACCGCCGAAAATAGCCAACTAAAATGACAATTTTCGGCGGTTTTTATAGGAACCGCCGAAAATAGCCAAATCGAAGCATGATTTTCGGCGGTTCCTATAAACAACCGCCGAAATTGTCATTTTAGTTGGATATTTTCGGCGGTTGTTTATAGGAACCGCCGAAAATCATGCTTATTTCTAAACCCTAGCCCACTCGTCATTATCACTGCTCTGCTAAAACACTCTTCTTCCTCGACCTCCTACTTCCAGTTCGCCCACATTGCCTCCTTCTTCTTCCTCGGTCGCCGCGCACCACAGCCTCTAACGCCACCGTCGCCGCCGCCAGCCTAGTCGCGCCGCTACCACCGCCCGTCTGCTGCTGCCAGAAACGATATCGAATTAAGAGTGATTTGGTTAGTTTTTTTTCCGATTCGAAACTTGTAAAATTTTGTCGAATTGGGTCCTAATTTGTTGTTTATATGTAATTGTTGATTGATATATGTATTCTGGAGTGTAATTGCTTGATAGGTTGTTTGGAAATACAATATGTGGGCAATTATAGAAAAAATCTATATGCTCGCAAGGTGTTCGATGAATTGCTCTGTCCATTTTCTGTTTATATGTTGTTAAAAATATTATTGTTAAGGAATTTAGTTAGTTTTTGTTTTAGTAGTATTCATATTGTGGAATGGATAATTATGATTGCACTGAATTAGTTGGATGGGTAATTTATGAAGTATCTAGATGATTTAATTAGTTAATTAAATTTCTAGTTAGTAAATTTAGCTAGTTAGTTAAACTCACTTAGTTAATTTATTTCATATTTTATAATAATTATATTATAGGTAATGTACATTAGTGAAACAAGTTGTAAATATTAACAATGATAAATTAGAAGCCAATGTAAGTTAATAAATTAATTGTTGTAAATATATTATTTATATGTTGTTAAAAATATTATTGTTAAGGAATTTAGTTAGTTTTTCTGTTTTAGTAGTATATCATATTGTGGAATGGATAATTATGATTGCACTGATTAGTTGGATGGGTAATTTATGAAAGTATCTAGATGATTTAATTAGTTAATTAAATTTCTAGTTAGTAAATTTAGCTAGTTAGTTAAACTCACTTATTAATTTATTTCATATTTTATAATAATTATATTATAGGTAAATGTAAATTAGTGAACAAGTTGTAAATATTAACAATGATAATTAGAAGCCAATGTAAGTTAATAAATTAATTTGTTGTAAATATATATTATTTAATGTTGTTAAAAATATATTGTTAAGGAATTTAGTTAGTTTTTTCTGTTTTAGTAGTATATCATTGTGAATGGATAATTTGATTGCACTGAATTAGTTTATTAAATGTGAAGTTGGATGGTAATTTATGAAAGTATCTAGGTGGATTTAATTAGTTTAATTAAATTTCTAGTTAGTAAATTTAGCTAGTTAGTTAAACTCACTTAGTTAATTTATTTCATATTTTATAAAAATTATATTATAGGTAAAATGTAATTAGTGAAACTATTTTATATAATTATATTATAGGTAAACTCCACTTGGTGAATTGACGTATCAATTGTCTGTGTTTTCTTAATTTAGATACTACACAGATTGGCAGTAGTAGTCGCGTTAGCTCTCATCGTCTTCACTCGCCCACTCCCCGCTTCCGCTTGATCCTCGTCCTTCCAATACCGGTTAGTTTTTTTTTTCAACCTAAATCAATTTCATTTATCATGCATAATTGTTTGTATAATTTGTTGATTACAATATAATAGTTAGTTGAAGGAATTTATGTATTATAACACGATAGAATAACCACAAAATAATGTATAGCCAGCAAGGTGTTCTGTAAATTGTTTGTGTAGTTAGTTTATTTATATTTAGTAGCTAGTTAGTTGAGTAGTATAATATATAATATAACAAAATAAAATAACCAACTATATATATTATTATATATATAATATATATATATATATATATTAGATATATATATATAATATTATATCATCAAGTAGTATATATATTATAATGTGTATACACTATATATAATATGCATATCCAACACCAAGTAGTATATATAAGATAGCGTATTATAATATATATACACTCGCCGTGCGAGAACCATATCGATATATCCTTTTCCGAAGATGGTTATTTTGTTATTTTTTATATTTAGTATTTTAAATGTTAGTTCGTAATTATTATACATTATCACTTTTTTCTAAATATTTTTAAAATTTTGACTGGTTGTTTGTAGAATGGACCGTGAATGGATATACGGTCTGCGAGGGAATTATTTTGAATCGAAGTGGAAAAATGAATTTTGCAAAGCAGCTCTCAATCATCAGAAGGATGAATGACACTCACATTCCCTGTCCATGTGCACAGTGCGAACTCGCAACAAATTCCCTAACCTACAGCTATCATTTCATCTATCACGACATGGATTTATGCCAAACTATAAGAATGTTTTTGCATGGTGAGTCTTTAGAAGGTAGTCGCAGGGTGCACTTCCCCCAGCTAAAGTGAAACAAGAAAGGTTCCGATGATACCACTTTCCTAAATGAGTGTGATCAGAGTGACACTGAAATCAACGATGATAGTGAAAAGATTGAAGAACTGAACTCTATGCTGCAAGATGTTGAGGATAATTTCACAGACAAGCCCGATGAATATCAAAGATTAGTTGACGCATCACGGTCCCCTTTGTTCCCCGGATGCACCAAATTTTCAAAATTGACATCCGTGCTACACTTGTTCAATATGAAAGCAAGATTCGGCTGGAGTGATAAGAGTTTTACGGCAATACTAGAACTATTCCACGACATGCTTCCAGATGATAACAATCTTCCTACATCCACTTATGATGCAAAAAAGTTGATGTGTCCTATGGGTGTGGAGTATGAAAAGATACACGCATGTCCAAACAGTTGTGTATTATACAGAGGAGAGAATAAACATTTGAATCAGTGTCCAAAATGTCATTTGTCACGCTATAAACATAAGGACGGCCAATCATCCAATTCTAAGAAAAAAAGTCCTCCAGCAAAAGTCATTTGGTATTTACCCATAATACCAAGGTTCAAACGTCTGTTTGCAAATGTCAGAGATGCCCAAAATTTAAGATGGCACGCAGAAGGAAGGAAAAATGATGATAAGCTGAGACATCCAGCTGATTCACCACAGTGGAGGACTATCGATAGAAGATTTGAAGATTTTGCCAGTGATAATCGAAATTTGAGACTCGGGCTATGTACAGATGGGATGAATCCCTACGGCACTCTAAGTAGTCAACACAGCACGTGGCCTGTTCTATTGTTTATTTACAATCTTCCTTCGTGGTTGTGTATGAAGCGAAAATACATTATGTTATCATTGTTGATTTCTGGTCCTAAACAACCCGGACATAATATCGATGTATATCTTGCACCACTGATTGACGATTTGAAATTGCTATGGAATCAGGGGACAGTGGTTTATGACGGTTACGCCAGACAAAACTTCACACTTCGTGCCATGTTGTTTTGCACAGTGAATGACTTTCCAGCGTACGGGAATTTATCTGGATACACGGTGAAAGGCACATTTGCTTGCCCAATATGTGAGGACGACACTTGTTCTGATCGTCTAAAGTTTTCTGGCAAAAACGTGTACATGTGTCATCGTAGATTGTTGCCAGCAGCACACCCGTACCGTAAAAAAAGGAAGTTATTCAACGGAAAAACTGAAACACGTGTTGCTCGTATACCTTTGAGTTCTCAAGAGATCTATGAAAAGGTGAAAGACATTGAGAATGTTTTCGGTGTTCCGTCCAAATCTATCCAAAAAAACATCTGGAAAAAATGTTCAATATTTTGGGAACTTCCATATTGGAGACATTTATCTGTTAGGCATTGTCTTGATTTTATGCATATTGTCAAAAATGTTGGTGAGGCTGTTGTTGGGACTTTGCTTAACATACCTGGGAAAACAAAAGACGGAATGAAGGTTCGAAGAGACATGGAAGCTATGGGCATACGTGAGGAGTTGCATCCTCAAGAAAGAGGCAAACGAACATATTTACCTCCAGCATGTTACACTTTGTCTAAGAATGAGAAGATCAGCTTCTGCAAATGTCTTCATTCCCTTAAGGTTCCTACGGGTTATTCATCCAACTGGAAAAGTCTTGTGTCAATGAAGGACTTGAAATTGGTCGGGTTGAAATCTCATGATTATCACGTTCTGATGTTGCATCTCCTTCCTGTTGTCATTCGAGGTATATTGCCGAAGGATGTCCGAAATGCAATTACAAGACTATGTTTCTTTTTGAATGCAGTGTGTAATAAAGTCGTGGATGCTGATACACTTGACAGTCTGCAACGTGATGTTGTTGTTACGATCTGTCAACTTGAAATGTATTTTCCACCCTCTTTTTTTGACATCATGGTTCACTTAGTTGTTCACATTGTTAGGGAAATCAAATTATGTGGTCCAATATATTTGAGGTACATGTATCCGTTTGAGAGATACATGGGAATTTTGAAGGGAAGGATGAAGAATAGATATCGACCTGAAGGAAGTATTATAGAAGGGACAATAACCGAAGAAGTGACAGAATTTTGTACTGAATACTTAAAGGGTGCAGTTGCTATTGGAGTACCACAACCTAGACACACGGGAGGGACAGAAGGTCAAGGTGTTACTGGGAAAAAAATTGTGGCAATTGATTCATCCTCAATGGAGTTAGCACATTTGTTCGTTTTACATCACCTTGAGATTATTGAGCCATTTTTTGAGAAACACATGACTACACTAAGAGGTCAATATCCTGGGAGGAATATTGTTTGGCTGACAAAAGAGCAAAACAAGACCTTTTGTTCATGGTTTAGAGACCATGTTATGAAACTTGCATCACTAGCGCCTGATAATGTAGGTGAAGAGCTCCGTTGGTTAGCTTTGGGACCTGGTTCCACTGCTGTATCTTACGAGGGGTATGACATCAATGGGTTCACCTATTGGACAAAACGACAAGATGATAGATGTTTAAACCAGAATAGCGGGGTGAAAGTAGAAGCAGCAACAACTCTGTACACCCAGCTTCAGCGATTTCAACCTCGAGGTTGTATTATGGATGTATTGAAGATATTTGGGAACTTGATTATCAGTTTCAAAAGTTTGTTATTTTCAAATGCAAGTGGGTGGATTACAGACACGGTTATCGGGTTGAGGATGGGTTTAATTTGGTTGATTTATCAAGTCTTGGTCCTACACACGATCCGTTCATATTTCCCAAGGACTGTGAACAAGTATTTTACATAGAAGATCCCATCGATTCTAGATGGTCAGTAGTTTTACCAGGGAAAAGATTTGTGATCACAAATGTTGATCAAGATGTTGAGGACGATGAATTATTATTTGATGAGACACCACCCTTTTCTAACAGTGTTCCTGCCACCAACATTGTCGATATTCCAGACGATGTAGTGTATACTAGGTCTGATCATGATGAGGGTCTATGGGTCGAAAAACCATAAATGATGTGTTTGTTTGTTAGGTAATTAAATATTAATTTTTTATGATATCTGATTATGTATTTTTTATATTATTTGTTTTGTTGTTATTAATATCATATTGTTTATCTTTGCAGACAGTCAAATGGATGATATGGACGATCCGGTCGGTGAGATTCTGTGTGATGCAGCCCGACCGAGGAAGAGGCAAACACGTGGAGGGAAGGGCCGCCAATCAAGGGCCCGGCTGATGAGGGGGGTAGTGGCACCGCCGAGATTATAATGTCTGATGTGCCAGCTGCAGACACACAAGCTGGACCTTCTGAGTCGCAGATCCCAGAGAGCAGGACCGTGAAACCTCGAGGTCCTACAAAAGCTCTGAAGTCAAAAAATTGAGTCGAAGCCGCTGCAGTTTAATGAGTATCTACAACCGACTGGGGAATGGGCTGGAGACTTCACTACTGAGCTGGGCATCATAGTGCGAGAGTATTGTGATATCACTCTCTCCTCGGCCTCAGGTTGACGAAGGATTGAAGAAGCAGATGTTTGAGATCGTACAGGTAAATAAACAATAGTTGCAGTATTTATTGATACGATTTACAAGTATGCATAACTAACATCCTTTTCATTTATGATGATATGCAGAAACGATATCGAATACCTGTAGAAACCGAGTACTACACCATGGTAAAATCGATGATGCGCAAAAAATTTTCAGATCATAAGCATGATCTGGTCAAATGGTTCATCACCAAGAAGCTTAAGCGGCCTGACGGCGACACACGCCAGCCTTGGGAGATCTACACAGCAATAACCCAAGAGAAGTGGCAGCAGTTTTATGACAAGAAGATGGAGACGAAGGTACATACTAACTATTAAATAATTAAGTATTGTATATACATACAAATAGGTTTACATATGTATATGTTTTTAATCATCATCGTGTACTTTTGTTTACTTGATAATAGGAGTATCGTGAGGCCCAGTCAGCGAATGCGAAGAAGAATGAATATCGTCACGTGCTGGGTGCTAAAGGGGTTAACAGAAGAGTTCCTGAGTGGGTGGCAGAAGGGGAGTTGCCATCGGATGTGAGCACTCTAGATGAGCACCAGAAACGGGGTACATTTTGGAAGCTTTCACGCACTAAGAAAGACCCAAAAACTGGAGAGCGTCTGTATCCCTTCGAGAAAACGAAGGAAATTGTTGATAAGATGGTAAGTACTTTTGTTTAATCCTTATTATTTTTTCAAATTCAATATTTCAATCCTATAATTTATTATAAATCCTATATGCATTTACTTCTAAAGGCTGAAATGAATGAGCAAGCAACCCAAGGGACTTGGGCTCCTGATCGACATGATGACCAGCTGTCTCGGGCGCTAGGAAAGAAAGATCATCCAGGCCGAGCAGTGGGGTTAGGGGGGGTTAACATAGGGATAAGAAAAGTATTTGGAAACCCCGGGTCGAGGAAAGGAAGTAGTAGTCAGGAGAGGATGATCCCGTATGATGAGCATTTACGTGTCCTCACTAGCTTCAAAGATCAGTTGAGGGATGAGATCCTTGCTGAAGTGCGTCAGGGGACTGGTGCACCCAGCCATATGCTCCTGCTTCTGATCCTTCTTATGGATATGCTCCTGCTCTGATCCTGCTTCTGATCCTGCTGGACTGCACACAAGCACAGAGTCTAATGATCCGTATCCTTACGCATCTGTACAGGTAAATTTTTATATCTTTAACTGTTTTATTACTTGTCATATCGTTTATTACTTATTTATCAGTTCAATCATCTACTAATCTGATTAAATTGTAGGATCCAATAAACTGCAACCTCTTGCTCCCGTACAACAATCAAAATATACCAGTTGCAGAAGGAAGAGTGTACACATCACGCTCGAATGACGTGGTCCATGGCATGCCATTACAGCCGTATCACGGGAGAGTGTCTGTGGACGAACCGATATACACGTGTCCTGATTTAGCACTCCCTGTACCTACGGAGGAGTACAGCACGGTTCGGTCCGCAAAGGGTGCATTTCTTCAATGGCCTGTTCGCCTGATTCAGAAGTGTATGAAGGTACGCCCAATACTACCTTTAATATAGTTATTGTAGTAAATTATAAGTGTGTGGATGTTCAGTTCATGATTAGTAATGTATGTCGATTGCAAATAGGCATTAAAGGAGAAATCAAAGTCTCCTGAAAAAAAGAAGTCAAAGATTACATCTTCTGGATACAGAGCATCCACCAATGTCGTTACCAAACAAAACTTGGTGGATGATTCAATATATGCACGCTTGGGGCCAAACATGAAAGTGTTGCATGATGTGATCCGTGACTTCCCAGCTGATAAAGATTCTATCCTTCTTAGCTTTGAACCTGACATTCTTCACTATGAAGAAGTTTTAGAAGTCGACTTGTGGACAAACGACTTGCAGGACATCCTGAAATCTGACTGGGTGCCTATCACTGTTGTCCACTCATTCATTCTGTAAGTATTAGTCTTTTTTGGTAATTAAGTTATAAAGTGATGCCCTGAAACAATGTTAATTACTATATCTTTTAATTAATGAATAGGTTTTTGCATGAGAAAATGCAAACTTTTTCACTTACCAAGTATGGATTTCTATGTCCTGAGAGAACGTCATACACTGCTGTGATGTCTGATGTACAAGGTAGTAAGCTCTACTTACAGCGTGCGATTGCTAACAGCATCAATGCGAGAAAGAAATATCTCCTGATGCCCTACCATCAAAGGTAATAACTTGTGTTTATCATTTTAATTCCATTAAGCATGATCTACTTGTTGATTTTGACATTATAATGACATGTTTGTTTTGGTATTACATAGTGGTCATTGGGTCCTACTGGTGTTGTGTTTGGATCGTGCACGTATACTATATCTTGATCCGCTTCGGCATACAGTGCCGAGTAATATCAAGATAAAGCCACACCTTAACACGTAAGTACATTATAAACCACTTCTTTATGCATTTCAATTCTTTTAATTTAATTTTGTTGTGCATGGATATCCTAATTTTATTAATATACATTTATGACATTTAATGTGCAGTATATATCAAAGTGTTATGACTACACATCTTGCTATAAGGATAAGAGGTGCTGTCCCCTGGACTGCAGTGAAGGTACATGCATCACTTGTTTTTCATTGATAGAACAAATGTCTTATGTAATTAATCCTTTTTCTTTTCTTTGTTTAAGTGTCCACGTCAACCCGGGGGTTCGGAGTGTGGGTATTATGTCATGAGATATATGCATGACATAATCACCCTTTTTGGTGAGATGCAGGATCAATTAGAAAATGTATGTTAAGTCATATATATATATTCTTTAATTTTAATGTATTTCTTTAATGATTAACTCATTTTGTATTGTTTTGTTTTTCAAAAGGTTTTCTCTAATGTTGGCGAATACGACAGACAAATGATCAACGCTATGTTGGAGGATGGGCGGAGTTTGTCTATATGAATTTAGTTTGATTTTCACTTTGTTTTTTCGATCGAATTGTTATTTAGAACGTTAATGTTTAGAAATTTGGCTAGGCTTGTGAAAGATGACCGGTTTGGGTACAATGAATATCTTGGTAGTTGTATATCTATATGGTCATTTGTGACCATTTGAAATGGTTTGTATATGGTCATTTGTGACCATTTGAAATGTGTTGTTGGTCATTTGTGACCATTTCATCATTATTTTGATTTTTTGACAATTCTCTTACAAAGAGTGATTGACATCCTCTACAATATGACGTAGAGAGATATTTGGATATATCTGGATGTTGTATCTGTATATTTTACAGGTTTGTTGACATATGTGGGATTGTAAACTAAAACGAAAAAACCAAAAAAAAAAAGACATTTTCGGCGGTTCCTAGTAAGAACCGCCGAAAATAAGTAAAAAACTGGCTATTTTCGGCGGTTCTTAAGCTAAGAACCGCCGAAAATTGCCAGTTTTTTACTTATTTTCGGCGGTTCTTACTAGGAACCGCCGAAAATGTCTTTTTTTACCTCATTTTGAGCTGGGACAGCGGTCATTTTCGGCGGTTTTGGCGTTTGGAACCGCCGAAAAAGGTTGTTATTTTCGGCGGTTATAAAACCGCCGAAACTTTGGAAGGGCCTTTTTCGGCGGTGTAATATTCGGCGGTTTAAAACCGCCGAAAAAGGCCCAAAAGAACCGCCGAAAATGACCCTTTTTCTACTAGTGCGTTCTCATTAGAACTGGTAACCCTTAATTCGTTGTTTATTTTCGTAGGGCTTGGTTAACCCTAGCCAGCAGCAGGCACTTACCGGCAATAAACAACATTCTTAAATTGTTGGGGATGTAGGCTAGATCCCCCAAGCCATCTTAGTATGCCTCCCTCCTAGAACAAGTAGTAGTCCGAGGAGGCCGAGTTTATATGTCGACCCTAGGCAACGAGCCCGAAGACAAGTCATATTTGGAAGTCGGTATCTGATAAGGATACCGACCTCCCCCAATACACATGTGCCGGTACCATTCCATTCCTCACTCCCCCAAGTTAAGTTAGTAGAAGTCTCAATGCAATGCTTGTTTGTTAAACCTCTTTCGGTTATTAACAAACTAATATTAGGGAGTGTTCCTTAGTCTCACTCGATTCCTTACTAAATGTTAGCTAGTAGGTTCTCATGGTAAGTTGTGTTAGTTTTCAAACATCACACAACAATACAATAAACATAATGTTCCGGTTGCATGCTTTATCTTGTTTAGTGAGTACACGAAAACAAATAGCACACAAGCCGAGGGACACCTCGTTAGCAAGCAGGTCACAAGAAGACTGTACCGTTCACGGTTGGTCGTTCGGTTGCTTACTCTCCTCCGGAGTCCAAATTCTCAAACCCTAAAACATTCATTCAGTTTTAGGTTATTAGTTACTCAACTCATCCAACTTACTTAACTTACTTAACCGCTAATGTTTACCCACTATTAATCACTAAGTCCTTATAGTTTAACCTTAACCTCAAAAGCCACTTACTTCTCATTATTTCTTAAGCTTGTTTAGCCCCTAATGACCATTATATGTCATTAATTATGTCCTAACAATCTTATAATATCATTACCAAACAAGTCCCAACCTTAAAACCCCATTTTTAAACTTTCTGGAGTCTTTTTAGAGTGGTCCGGGTTGTGTCCGAGGTTGCAAACCGGACCAACTCTCAGAAACGATTCTGCCTTGTTTTTCACTTGGTCCGGGTATGTGTACTGGGTTATAACCCGGACCATCCACGGACATAACTCTCTGCCATGTTTTTAGTGTGGTCCGGGTTGTGTACTTGTTTACAAACCCGGACCAACACAAAATGTGTCCAGAATTGTAGTTTTTGACCCCTGTTCAACCTCAATTCTTATCCAATCTTTTCCTAACCTCTCCACAAATATTCTAGCATGTTTTAACATCATTTTAGCACCTTAAAATCCTCCTAATTCATCCATCAAACTACACTAAATTCCTTGATCATGTACTCAAGTTCTTACAAACCTCTTAACACTTATAACTTAATTTCTTACACTTCCAACATACAAATTTTGCCTAAAACTTCAATTAACCTTAGTGTTTTCTTTCAACCAATATAACTACTCCCTCAAACATCATTATTCACCCATATTTCCTTTGCTAAACATCCCAAGGTTGTCTTGCATCTCCATGCACAAATTTCTCTCCTTTTCATTTGTTACTCATCACTCCTAAACTCTTGAAATACCTACACATTTCTTTTCATCCTCTTAGCACCTTAGCATTGTTATTCAGTCACTTTGACCAAGCTACACCCTCCTTAGACATTTTCATCTCTTTTTTCTCAATTTACTCACCATTCTCATGATCATCCCCTCTTATACATTCCTAGTCATTTCCTTGACAATTTACTACATTCTCTTATAGTCTTTCACCTCCATCAACCAAGTCCTCTCATCACCATTAAAGTTAGAACCTTATTAATCCACCAATAGCATCTTCACCACTTACACAAGCTACCAAGATTTCTCATTGCTATATTCTCTAGTTCATACCTAAATCACCTCAAAACATTATACATCATTTCCTCCATATTTTTGCTCAAGTCTTAACATTCCTCATACCATGATCTTGGTGTGTTTAATACACCCACCTAACCTCTAGTTCCTCCTTGAACACCCCTAATCCTAAACCTGTAACGACGTCGCAATTCGTAGCAAAATAGATAATAACTCGCAGCGGAAAATAAACTAACGACCTTGGTGTTACACGCCGTTACTCACCCTTGTGAGCAACAAGGCAACCTTACTCCTTTCAACAAATACAACTCCTCACGCTGTGATGAACAGATACTGAGCACTCTAATTATTACAAACCAAAACCAACTAAATGAGCAACTAACTGAATACAACATTCTCTTTATTACAATACAAAATAATCCAAAGGTGTTTGCTGCAAACACATCAGCTACCCCACCCGTGTCCCGCACTCCGGCTTGAGTTTTCTTCAATAACCTGGAATGTTTGGCCCAATAAAGGGCTCAGCAATCGAAATGCTGGTATGCTAAATGTAGTCTTAAATCATTTGGACTCTTTAAGTCGTTTTAGCCATCTTGATATTAGATTCATTACAAAAAAACCGGTTTACAATGACAACAGTAATAACTGTAAACATTTAACAATCACATAACAACTTCCCTGTAAACAACAGTGTACAATAGCACACGACACCAACAACCACACAACAATAACTCATAGTCACACATTAATAATCCATAACAATAACCAATAATCACATATTAATAATCCATAACGATCACCAAGCAAGGTACGCGTATTAAACTGTACTTGTTAGTTAGCCACCTGACCCTGACCCTTAACCTTTAAACCAATCATTTAACCTTTTCCAATTAATTTCCACCTCAAGTGTCATGTCAAGTCAAACCTTAACAACTTATTAATGGACGATTGTCCCCTGTGTTCCATTGGAACTGTTTACCAGCTGACCCTATGGCCCTGGTTAATCAACCGATCCAGTCGAACCTGTGCACCAACGGTAGTGCCTTCCGCCATCCCGAATGTGGCTGATGGATTTCTTTGAGTGACTCTCCATTGAAGTCTCTCGTAGTGATCACAATGCGCAACCAGAAAGTCGAAACGATCTGGATTCCTCTCTTTATAAGTTAGCCCTTTTTGTCAGTGACATATTAACCAATCCTTGAGTTAAGACTATAACAGTTGACCTTCAGTTAGGTTCAATAATACCTTTAGGTCAGTTAGTCTTGTTCCAGTTTAGATGTATAAACTTCCAGTCATAAGACATTCGCGTAAAAATAAACGCAACAAAGTTGAGCAATACAGTATACAATATCATTCACATAAAATCACAAATATCGCTCTTAAACAATTAACACAAAATGTCTGGACCTTAGGATAATCCTTAGGACATTCAGACCACACAATTAACATACCGTTCACCAAGTAACTGCTAGCTTGACAAGTTCCTGTTCAGTAGTTCCTTCCCGTACGCTGTTATTTAAACATGCAATACCGGGTAATATTAATATAACTATTCGTTAAATATTACAGTACTGTCACTGTAGAGTTTATTTACGTAATATACTAACTCCGTATGTTCTTTAGTTTCCCCCTGTTATTTTACAGTGACTCTAAATAGTTCAACAGTTCGTTATTTTATGTGACCTTCACATGTGATAATGAATTTCCATTATACGGTATATCCTTATCTCATTATTTATATAATCATAATTATTTCCATTTATTCCTTATCATATTATTTGGTTAGTTATATTATAACCACCTTTATTTATAAACTTTATATTATACTCCATAATATATCATATTACATTATATTACCTAGTTTTACTTCCTTTCCTTATTAAATTACAATACCAACCTTATTAAGAGGTCATACCGACTTAACATGAGTAAGAGTAAGTAAGTATGGATCAGTAAGTACGTAAAGTATGAGTATGTATGCATAAGTATTATGTACCGAGTAAAAGAGTAATCTCCACCCGATTAACCCGGGTGGACAAATGAAGCTAACAAGCATGGAGTACTGTGTATGTATTGAATGTGTATCGCGTATGTGTATCCCGGAAGAAGGTAAGTAAGAACTTGGTTGATTTGTATTGTCTTCCTTGCGTGTATTGTACTGTGTGTATGTATGTATGCCTTGTAAAGTATTGTAGTATTATGTACGAAAGCATATATGCATGTATATATGAATAAAATGAATCGCATGTATTTGACCAAGTGGTCGGCGTACCCTCACTAGTACGCGAGGTATGCGGTTATCATATTCAGCGAAAGCTGACCCCCTAGGGGGAACGTTTTTAGTGTGCAGGTACCCGAAGCGGATATGGTCAAGGTAAGAGACCGGTGGCTACACTTGGATGGTTAGAAGTAGAATGTAGAAGTGTACTATGTGGCACACCCCTTGTACTTAGGAAGTAAGTAGTTTGTGAGGAATGGGTAGTGGTTAGACTCTTAATGAGTGTGTATGGAATTGAAAAAGGTATTGTACTTGTATAAGGATCTTAGTAAAACTCGGTGTATTATACTGTATTGAACTTATGGAGTATTGTAATGAATGGGAAGTTCTAGTATTTGAATTGGTAACTGGAGTATGTATTGTAAGTGTGTAGTACTCGGATATTCCGGTCCATCAGACCGATGTTGTATGTAGTAGTAGTAGTAGTAGCCTTGTTAGTCACGTGGGTGGCTAACGGCATTGTATCACCCGCCGTTGAGTATGTAAGTATCCGCTGCGTGAGTCTGGATTGTATAAGGAGATTGGACGGTAATGACAGTATTAGCGGTAAGGGTGTTACAAAAATCTCCCCCTTCCTAGCAAACATTTCTAAAAGAATAGGGGGTTCTGATATCTGTTTCCTTTGTGGTAATAGAGATACAGATTCTCACAGCATTTTCAAGTGTTGGTCTTCGAGAGACTACTGGAAAAACATTGTGGACATCGACAACTTGTCTACCCATAGTGAAAACTCTATTCAAGATTGAATTATTTCCAACTCCTATTCCTTGAATAAACAAAAGTGGCGAAGGTGATTAATCAGATGTGGGCAATCTATGATGCGAGAAATAAAGTAAGACACAACCCTGAGATGTCTATGCTAGAGTGTATCAACTCAAACCTGGCCTTTATTGAAGCGTAGTAGTACAACATGGCCAAGAATAATATAGTTCCTCTTCGACAGAATCAAAGTTATATGAAAAAAAGATAGATTTTGATATCCACTTGTTGTAAAAGAAGAATGGGTATGAATATGATTTCGAGTGGTATTATTATGCATCAATCGGGTGACCTGGAATTAGCTTTTAACATGAAAACAAGAAGTGATGTAGCTAACTACTTGGCAGAGATTGATACAATTCTCTACGGACTACATCAATCGACTACTAGAAGGGAGAAAACGCAGATCCTGGTGCTCATCAACTGCCAAGAAACGCTAGAAAAGATGGAGGAAATCATCAAAAGAAACAAAGAAGAGTCCCTACCCCACTCTTGTTACTCTTCTGATGTTTTTTGTAACATGTCGATCAGACTGCTGTTATGTAATGAGTTTTTAACAAACTTCGTTGTTGTATTAGTAGTAGATTTCCTAATGTGCTCTTTGATTGGAAACTTTGGAATATGTCAAATGCTCCTACAATAATTATTCAAGCATGTAAGCTTGAAGCTATGATGATTACGATGCAAACATCCAACATTTGTAATAGGCTTGGAACAATAGCCTCCTTTGATTATATGAAATGAAGTATCAAGTTACATAAAAAAAAAAATCCAAAATACTAAAAAAAAGAACAATCGAAACAAAAAAAATAGCTTACTAATTGAATGAAAAATTCTGCCACTTTCATTACCTCTCCTGTCTATCTACCCACGGTTTCCGCCGCATTGGATCTCGCTGTCGGTCAAAATGAGCCGGTTACTTTCCACCCGAGAGTGTTGGTGGGAGACTTACAGATACCGAAATCTGACAACGTTGAGGAGTCTTCCGATAACAACAACAGCAGCAGCCATGGCGGGGGAATAAAGCACCAGGCATCAGGAGAAAGCGTGACGGAAGATCAAGAACCTTTCATGGGGATCAAAGCCAGGCGAAACGCTTCGCTTTTCAGGGAATGTCTTGGTGACTACCTCGATGTCCGCTCCCAACCTCTCCTCAACAAAATCCTTCAGAAACAAGGTTAGATCTGATCTGATTCATGTACATTTTTTGGAGATTATGCTGGTCTCAACGTCTTGTGTGATTAGAAGGAACTCGTATTATGGTTCGGCGTGTTTGATTCTCATTCGGTAGTGTCTTATGCTCTAGATTATGCGTTTGCTTTTTATTTTCTCTTCAAGTCCTTTGATTATGAATTATCGATTCTCCAGCTCCGCTTCTTGAACGTCTGGACTCATTTTGTCGGAGCCTGGATGGTAAAACTGAGTTTTTGATTCTCGTTGTCGTTTCTGGATAAACATTGACAATTTGGGAGAACAAGTGGCTGAGTGTGAATAATGGTATGGGCCGCGATAGTGCCTGGACGATGAACGGACGACCATTTAGCTAGCCTGATCAATCAATGCTTCTTTCATTTTCGTGTCAGTCCTGTCTGCGGTGGAGGTGTTAGTAGCATACTCCGTGGCTGACTATCGACTAGTGTATGATTCTAGAATGAAACTTGTAAGCGCCAGAGAACTAGCTAGCCAGCGCCAATTCATTCTCAATTGCCATTGTTCCTACTTCCTCAAGAGGCACCTGTCCAAGAGACTTAGTTAGGATACGCAAACCCTCAAGCTCTATAATGTTGACTGGCATGGACAAAATTATAAAAAGTTAGGGGTTTTTTATCAAAATTTTCTAATAAAATAAAATTTTGCACTCTAATTTTGTGTAATTTGGCAAAGTTGGGGGTGTTTATTACTCTTATCTCCCCTCTCCTTCCGCCACTGCTGATCACTTTCCCAAATACGTCCCAATAGAGCCAACAAGAGTGGCACCTGCAGTCATTTATTGGGCTTGTGATATCCCATCCCACATCAGGATATGAGTAGTAATATGGGTTATTTATTTGGATATATATATGAGTTAACTATAGCAACAAGATTTTTCACTTTCAGGCCAAAGTGAGCAAAGGGTTTAAGGTGGTTAGCTTTCAAACCCACATGACCTGAGAGCACAGTTGAGCAAGGGGATTTACAGATAGTATAAGTTACAGATAGTATCAGAGCCTACTCGGGATCATGTCGGAATTGACTATTTGACATCTACCGAGCCTACTAGGGATCATGTCGGAATTGACTATTTGACATCTACTGATGGGGGCATGAGCAAGCTAAGTCTGTAAAACCTGGCAATTGCACGAGGCAGCCCTATTTTCCTGAAATGGGTTTCTTACACCTGCACATTCCAACTGGTGGGGAATTTCTTGGTGTACCTGTGGCTAAGACAAGGCAGAGAGTGTACGGTGGATATGCATCAGCTATGTTTAACAACAAGGGGTGACCATACCTTTGTCTGCTGTTTGGCCAATAGGACACTGATCTCCTTTCTGTGATGCCCGTCATTCATTGCAGTGCTATTGACGCCTTGACCAATGAACTAGTAACTCGGCCTTCAAGTCTTAATATGGGTAAGGATGCCATATCTATAGTAGAGTGTCGTTATCCTTTTTGTCTATTCTTCTGGGCCTAAAAATAATCTTCAGTATCTATGTTAACATGCAGTTCCATATTTCACGGTAACATATTTTAATTTTATAAGGTTTATACCACTTTAGGCCGTCAATTGCTTCTATCTTATCTTCTAGATTGTACTGGAAATGAAAATATTGACCAGACCCCTTTATCGGGAGAAGTTGTTGTTGCTTCATATCTGTCGAGTACTCCCTTCTGGGCGAGAGAAGCAAACTTCATTTTTTGGTTCTTTTATTTCTCTCTCTTGAACTAAGCCGTCAAAATCCCCCTCTCCACTCCTGTCTCACTCGTGGCATCTTCGTAGCTTCCGATCACCTGTGAGTTCTCTGTTCCCCTAATCTGCTCTCTTTATATCTGATCAGTTCTCAATGCATGGATTGCTTTCTGTTTATTCATCGTGACACCAAACACTTTTAAGTTCTCTGCAAGTGACCGACTGTTGCTTAGGGTTGGTCCCCTTTGTGGTTCAAAGACTAAGTAGGTCTGCTAAAAGCTGAAGCCTGGGTTCAGTGTGATCCTGTTCTATTTTAGGTTGATTGGATAATTGATTAATCATGCTTGAATATCAGCATTGCTATTAGCGAGAATCTTATATTTATTCAATATACCTTACTCCTTTTTCCAGAGCGTTAGAGGGCGGGTTATTGGGATAGAAAGGTAGACCGTGTCTTATAGAGAGAACCAGGATGGCAACACTAGCTGCTTAAGTCCTCCCGTCTTTGGAGGTGAAAACTATGAACTTTGGTGTGTCAAAATGAAGACTTTTCTACGCTCTCAGAACCTATGGAGGTATATTGATGTGGGTCCTAGAAAGAGCGAGAGTGAAGATGATACGAGTGAAGAGGACAAGATGATGGATGCACGAGCACTGTATCTTATCCAGCAAGGAGTTTCAGATGAAATAATCCCTGTAATCCTTGAAGCTAAGAATGCAAAAGAGGCTTGGGAGATTTTACACCAAGAATTTCAAGGGAGAACTACATAAGGCGCTCTAAACTTGAGTCTCTTAGAAAAGAGCTTGAAAACCTTAAGATGAAGGATTCGGAGTCAATGAAGGATTATTTCTTTAGAGTCGTCGAGATTGTGAATAAAATGAAACGTTGTGGTGATGATGACATTTCACTTGAAATAATCATGAAGAAGATGCTAGTTGGCTTACCAAGGAAATATCCAAACCTCGCTGCTAAAAAGTTTCTAGATCAGAAATCTGTATACCAGAAAAAGATGGTGGTTCCTGATGGTATTAGCAAGGACTTGAGGCTTGTTGAAGGATTGAAGTACCTTACTAAAGGTATCAATTTAATTTTGTCGGCTTAGAAATATCGAGATACAAGACTTTCACATTGCAGGTGTTAAAAAAAAATTGATGCATGAGATTAGAAACTAATGACTCATATTTGCATTGGTGGTGTTGTTTAGCAACTTTTGTTTCCTGCGTCGACTCACTTCAAATGTGTTTAAACTGGTCATTTCATTTTTTGTCGTGTTTTGTGTGCCTTTTGGAATGTTGAATGTTTTTTTCTTTTTTCCTTTTTTTTTGCTGAACACTAAGTTCAATTATATGCATCATATCGTAAATTTGAAAGTAGTCGTCAGAATGGAAACACACGTCCAAAATTACTTTAGGTTGATGTGAATGATCATCGTGTCGCTCCCATTCTTTCCATTTATTTTATCTGACCGAACTGCCTTTCCTTTTCACTTCTGTTTGTAGGTGACAAGCAGATTAACTTTGCAGATAAAGTTTTGAAGTTTACTGGCTCAGGAAGGATGAAGAGACGTATTTTAATTGTAACGGACTTTGCCATTTACCTTTTTGATCCTGAGACCCATGCACTCAAACGGAGGATAGCTCTTGCGGCAGTGGAGAAGATTTGTTTGAGTGAACTCAAAGATAATTTCTTTTCCATTATTATCCCTACAGAATATGATCTGTTGATGGCTAGCACAAGAAAGACAGAGATTGTGAATGTGATAGTTGATACAGTGAAGAGCACGTCGGATTATGAACCCGAAGTGAAGTTTTCCAACGGGTGATTTTTCTTTAGCTCTCATATTTATTCCTTCTCCTCAGTTTTCTCCTGGCTCTCATATTTTCTAGCTCTCACTTGACATTCACCTTGCTGCTCCAAGAGAATAAGAAGATAACTTATCTATATATGAAATTTTATATCTAAAATTTTCATACTAAAACTCAGAATTAGCTCCAGAAAACTGAAGTATTCGTTTTTAAATGGAGTATGTGCCTCTTTAAGCCTAGGATGATGGAGATTGTCCTCATGTGTGAAGAGAGCGGAATTACCCAGTTCAAATTTGTGATTGGTGATCGGTGATTGCTTATCCGTTTTTGTGATTCGAGACATTGTTGATCTAACTGATAACTGATTGCATTGGAAAGGTGGAGTCATGGATGGAGAGCAATAAATTGTGAATGGACAAAGCCATTACCTATGCTATTTTGTATCCCCTAACATTGTAATATATTGTATGTTATCTCTATGCCTAATAAATTTGATATTTGAGCAGCGTTTGATCAGTTACTACCAATCATTTCTGTAGCTTATGCTACCTTATGCTACATTTGGCTCTTCTTTTGTAGGTTTGAGTATAATGCAGCTGCAGATTTTGTGAAAGTTGTCCAATTCGAGGAAGTTGAAGGTGTGTTTTCTGCTTTTGCTTCTTTAATCAACTTTGAACCATAACTTCTTTCTGAAACCCTACCACTCATTTGACACTGTCAAGTACGCCCTTGATAATTCTTGTTTTCATTGGCATTGTAGGCGGCGTAAAGACAAGGATTCTTAATAAGTCTGTAAGTTGAAGCTCTTTACACCTCTGTTGATGGAAATAAAGAACGGATCTCATTGTTGGGGTTGGTTGTTCGCTTCTCATCTTGGATGTAAAAGGTGGTAAGTTCTTTTATGGACTTGAGGATTCCTAAGCTATTAGATATGGCTTCGGGCATGTTTGGGCTTGTGATAGAGTACTTGTTTATTCGGGTCTCTAGATAAAACATGTGGATAAGACTTGCGATACCAAAATTCCATTTATTTCTTTTGTTTTCCAAAGTGTCCTTTCCAAAAGAAGGATCATCAACACTTTTGTTTGAGAATGGCGTAGCTGATGCAACAACCCTTGGACATCTCAGAGAAGTAAATTCTTTGTATTCCATTCTATATATAGGATGTCCCCGAAGGATACAATTTTGTGGGATGTCCCTGAAGGGACCTGAGAAGTAAATTCTAGAGTAATCAAGTGTTCCGAAAGGAGCAAACGTCCTCTTTAAGTCGTTGGTTACCCCATGGGGTTGTGACTATGAGTGATGGAATATTGCGGGGTAGAATATGATTGTTGTCTGATTGTTCGGTAACGAAAAGCAAACGTCCTTTTTAAGAGCATTTCATCTTTACTGTGTTGACCTTGACTATTTGAGTTTGACTATAAATGTGACCATGTAGAAATCTTAATCTTCTCGATAACCCGATGATATTATTAACCTGTTTATTATTAGTGACGGGATGCATGCCCATGTTTTTGTGTTATTATTCAGATGACATTATTAATTTGTTTATTGTTGATCATGTTGTGTTATTAGTCGTATGGCATTATTAATTTGTTCATTATTGTTGATGGATGTCTATGTCTAGTATTATTATTTGGATGTCATTATTAACGGTTTTTATTGGTGATGGAACTCTATCGTGATACTATTACGGATCGCAAATTCGAAGCTGGCGATTGTCATGTTGTTAGGTGGCGATGATCAGTTTGGTCATTTGTCATCTATTTTATACTTTATACTTTTGTAAAACTTTAAAATGTTGTAGATTTATTAGATATAAGTTCAAATAACATAAAATTTATACCATTGTTCATCATAATTCGAGCTCTTCAAAATAATACCAAACATGAGTATGTTTTGATAAATTTAATTTTTTTTTATTTTTTTTATGTACATATTTTTTAAAATTCATTATGAATCTTAAGTTTACG